>WOGP01001066.1:0-20528 GCA_015342065.1 Leptinotarsa undecemlineata | reverse complement strand
TATTAGAAGGTATCGTATCCAGTACTTTATTTAATGCACTCATGAAGATATAAGTGTCACCCATAGGAGACCTATATATACATAGGAAATAAATTTTTTGGTTAACTAGCTTTTACAACGTGGATTCAGCATGAATATCTACACACAATTAATTTATTTTTTTTTATTTAATTTTCAACAAATCCCGAACAAAAATACATACACCACCATGAGCAGACGTGTATCTACAATAGTATGCTATAAGTTTAAAGTTTGGAATGACAATGTTGGTTATTTCAGATTTAGATACCCAAATCTCAGTAAGGAACAATATGTTTATTTTGTTCATATGCAAAAAGTACTCTAATTCACTTAATTTATTGCTCATGCTTGGGATATTTACATAAAACGCTTTTATTCTATATATACCTGATTTCATTTTATTACCCAACCTGTCGTCTATCCCTTCAATTTTTCTATTATTCATCATCATCAACCACATTACTGATGCACAACTGGAATACATTGAAGATGAGTCCACTGCAAACGGAATCTTTGATTCAATGAAGCCTATTTTTGAGAGAAAAACTATATCCAGTCAATTATTTATCCGCAAAAAATTGCTATCAATGAAGTACAATGAATCGGATGAAATGAAGCAGTTTTATTGAGTTTTGATAAAATCATCAGGGAACTCAAAGATTCGGGTGCACAAATAGAGAATAATGATTGTGGTTGCCATTTATTGTTGAGCTTACTTAAATCAGTTGAAGCAGTCGTTGTTGCACTGGAGAATATAGATTAGAGCAAATTGACATTAGATCTCCCTGTAAATTTAGTTCAGGAGCGAGAGCTGCTGCGTACGCAGAATTTGTCTCAGGTGGGGGAACTAAACCCCCATGAGCAGGTTTAGCAAACGTTTGCGCTCAAGTGAGGTTTCAAAAAAAAGGCGAAAAAGCCTTGCACGGCTGAATCTAAGGCATCGTCAGGTGTAGCTGACGTGCAAAAACCCTCATATGGAAAGGTTGTCGAGGGTATCAAGGTGGGAATCTTGTAACTTGACTATACGACTACCTCATCAGCAGAGCATACACTTTGTACCTGCCCCGCTGGGGACCGAATCAGATCTTTATAGTTCGGCACAGACGTACTCTGTCCATATGACATGAAAGACCACTCACCATACAAACCAATCGGTTTCGTTAATACGCTGGGTTTCTTTGTCCCAGTGAGAATAAGTGTGAGCCACAATAAACCCTTGCGGGTTGCGGTTGAGGGTCGAATAGACCCACTAACTTTGGACCTAACCTAACCTTACCATATACTAGATCATGATGATGATTAGGAAGAATCGTATTATGCATATGCATTAAATGCTGAGATGTATACTGAACATGTACTGCAAGATGTATCAGATTTGAAAAATCATCATGAAAAAGAAAGATAGAAAACAGTCATTCAGGAAGAAATGGAAGCGTTGAAAACAAACAATACCTGGACATTAATAGATTTACCACCCAATACAGTGCCGATTGACTGTAAAGAGTTTTCGCATTAAAAAGAAATGAATATGGAGAAATAATGAAATAGAGAGCACGTCTAGTTGCGAAAGGCTATTCACAATGAAAAAGGCCGGGTTTTCACTGGAACGTATTCTTCTGTATGTGAATCAAGTCAAAATTTAGAGATTGAAGTCGAGTGAAGGCGATGACAGTTCTCCTCACGAAGACGCCATCTCTGGGATCGACAGAAAACTATATCCTCGAATATCAATTTGTGAATATCTGCCCTACGTATCTACAGAGTCATAGGTTCACATGATAGGCAAGGGTGATGTATTTGACCCAAACTTTATCAATCGCTCAGAAAACTGAAGTGAAACCATCAACTCTCTGATGTTTTTTGTGCTTCACCTTAACTTGATCATGTCATGTGCACCTCTCCGAAAAATAACCAATTATTATTCTAACTGCTACTCTGAAGTTTGTGTAGTTGTTTCCAGACTTTGTTTGTGATACATCCTACTGAATCAACTTCAGATATAGCTTATGACTAGTTGGAATTAATTTTTTTGTTCGGGATACTCAAACGATTTACTCCATTTGAAATGGCCTTTTTGGTACTGCTTCTCATGCATAGAAAGTAACTTGGTACGAATCTTTCAAATGGAAGACCTCGAACAAGTGCCTGACCTATGTGCCTACACAAGTGCCTGAACTAACCCAGTTGCTGCCGCGCTTTCTGTTACGTTGGTTGTTATTGAATATTACTGAACTCGTGATGCACTGGTTGGAATCTTTGGTGTAGTAATTAACATTACTGGAGTTTTTTCCAACACTTAACTGTTATTGCAACACCTCAATACGTGTGTCGATCACCAAGTGATCGCTTGTCAATGCTTGTCAATGTATTGAAATACCGGTTTGGTGTTGGGGAAAAACTCCAGTGATATTCAATATTACTGAAGTGTAGTCCCAACATCAAACTTCGACACGGTTTTCAATCACCAAGTCATCATCTTCAAGTGGAAGATTACATTTCCTCTTAAACTTCCTCTTAAATATGATCACCTGGTGATTGAAACACGGGTGGAGGTGTTGAAAATAAGGGTTTGGTGTTCATTACTACACCAAAGGTTCCAAACAGTGTATCACAAGGGTTACCTACTAGTTGTTTTTCAGTCGGGTATCTGCCACATGTTCTTACAGACTCGTTGGTTTACATGAGAGGCAAGGATTTGCTGTTTCTACCTACACTTAAGCATGTCATATACACTTCTCTGAAAGATGCATACATGCAAAATGAACATTATATATACATGTTAACTCGGAGATTCTCATGAACAGAGTTTGATGAGCTGTTTTTCCAGGTTTCGCTCCGTGTTCTGTGTTCTCCATACTCACAAAGAGTATATCCACAATGTTTCGGAAAAGCCTCATTCACCATCTTCAGGTGATGTGCGGAGTTTTGAACTAGACTGATTCACTCCGATACTGTTTTTGGATTTATAGGGGTATTTGATACCATTCATCTGGTTTGCTTCCACTGCCTGATTACCTGTTCTGTTTCGCCTGTCTTTGCCATTATACCTGAATCATCACGTGCTGGGTTTTGCTTTTGGGGTTGTGCGGTCTTATATCTGAAGAAAAGTGTCTTTCGAACAATTTCTCAGAAATGAATTGTTCATGGGTAACCGTCTCCAAGAAAGTTATGGATGGTTGTAAAATTGCAACGCACTACAATGAATGTCTTAGAAGTCAATCAACAACACTAACATATTTCACGTTCAAAACTCTTGAGATATGTTCAGTTCGTTCAAAAATAAAGCGAACCAGCGAAAAAGTGAAGGTACTAAGTATACTAATTGTGAGATAAAATCTCCTTATGCTTTTTGGTGCTTCCTTTTGCCAATTTCAAACATTACAAGGTCATTCGAACTGATCGGCGAGAAAGGTTCTGGATCATCAGGATAAAGTAAGTGAATATCATTTAGGTGGTCGTATTAGATGAAATTGAACTGAGACATGAGGTTTGAATAATAATAATAATTGGGAAAGAAAGTTTTTGGCTTTCTACTACTCTAATTTGATACAAAACTTATGAGAATCTTTCAAAGAAAAGAAGGAAGTAATTAATTTCGAAAGAAGTAACTTTCATATGAATATTCACTTAAACAAAAGAAAATTTTTGTTTCCAAAAAAAAACATTTTTATGTGAATACTGAATTATACAAAAACACGTTTCTCTACTCAGTTTGTCTTCTAAACATTTGTTATAGAATCAAATCAGAAGCATTCACAGGATTTTCACACAATATCCTAAATATTTTTTTAATTTATTTAAAATCATCCGAATCAAGTTGATGGTTATCAGCGCCGGAGTGTATTTATTACAGATTATTAGGTAGTATTTACAATTTTATGATAAGGTTGAGAGCAGTTGAAAACCAAATAATATTTTTCACTTGATGTCGTCCTAGAGCTTCTTTCAAATCTTGAGGTATATTGTAATTGTGTCTTTCTATTTGGAACATCGGACATTTCTTTATGATGTGTTTTACTGTTAGTAGCATTTCGCAAAATTGACACTGTGGTTCTTCTTCTCGATATATCAGGTATGCATGGAAAAGCCTTGTACGTCCTATTCTATGTCGAGTCATGATCACTCGTTCTCTTCTCGGCATATTTCCATTATCCCACGGTCCTACCGCTATTTTGATTTCTTTAAGTTTGGATTGTGTATTTTGCCGTTTCCTGTTCCATATGTCCCTCAGCATTTTTTATATATGATTTCAAATCTGTGTAGGGAGTGAGCTGTGAGGCTTTCTGGTTCGGATTTATTATTGCCTCACGTGCGCTTCGGTCGGTTGTTTCGGTGCCTCTTATGCCTATATGGGAGGGGACCCAAATCAGGACAACTTTCTTATTCAAAATTTGCAAGTTATATAGTTCTCTTTTGATAATTTTACCGATTGGATGTCTCACATACATTTTTTCGAGTTTTTGCAGACTATTGATCGAGTCTGAGATTATTATAAATGTTTCAGCTTCATCTGATTTTGCATAGAGAAGTGCTTGGAGAATAGCAAAAAGTTCCCCTGCGAGGATTGTTACTGTGTTCGAAAGTTAAATTCATTCGATCAATTACTACTGCAGCACCTACTCCTACATTAGTTTTTGAGGAACCTGTATACATTTCTTTGTAGCCCATATACTCAATGAGCAGTTGCCTGAAGTTCTGGATGATGATGTTAGTATTTGTGACATATTTATTGAACTGGGATAGTTGGTAGTTGAATATGGGTGGGTTCATCAACCATGTTGGTGGAGTTCTAATCTTTGTAGGATATATAGAAGAAAATTTCTTGATTTGGATTGGGTCAAGATATCGTCTGATCCTTTCGTAATAGGGGGGTGGGGGTCAGTTCTTGGTTGGTCATATGAGGTAACAAACCGATTTGTTATCATTTGTTATCGTGTTTTTGTAAGTTGGATGGTTTTCATGTGATGCATCTGCTCATGCATACGGTAAACTCAACTGCTTGTTGCGATGACTCAATGATGGTTCTCCAATTTCGCAATATAAATTTTCAACTGGACCCGTTCTGTATGCTCCTGAAATGATAGGTATGGCAGAATTATGTATTGTGTCCAGAGGCTTCAACGTAGTTTTCTTGGCTGAGGCATAAGCAATACTTCCGTAGTCTATTTTTGAACGTATCAGTGATTTGTAAAGTAGAAGTAAAGTTGAGCTTTCCGCCGCCCATTGTCTACCAGCTAAGTGTTTGAGTAACACTAAACCCTTTTGGCATGATAAAATTAGGTGCTTAATATGAAGCTTCAATTCAGTGTTTGGTCGAATATCATTCCCAAAAATCTTATGGTGGTAACGGAAGTCGAAGTTACATTGTTCAATTTAATAACTGGGATTGTTTCACATGATTTTTTTGTAAATAATAGGCATTTGGTTTTTTCTGGCGAAAATCTGAGACCCGTGTGTTTGGACATATTTCAAAGAGTTTTATTTACTGTTGTTAAAGAGTTCCTAGGTTATTGATGTACTTTCCTTGTGCAAACAGTATCAAATCATCGGCTTATAGCCTCGCATGAGCCGGTTTTTTTAGTGATTTTAACAAATTATTGATTGCTATCAAGAACAAAGTTGGGCTATTAATGGACCCTTGTGGAATGCCATTATAGTGATCTTTCTGTTGAGAGAGTAATCCATCAACTCGAAATTTTCTATTTCTTAAGAAGTTTTGAATGAAGGATAATATGTTACCTTGGTAGCCCCATTCTTGAAGTTTGGTTAGGATATGGTGACGCCATGCTGTGTCGAAAGCTCTATTAATATCAAAATAAATAACCATACATTTTTGTTGATTGACAAAGGCTTCGTATATTTGCCTTTCTAGATCCACGATATTATCCAGAGTACTTCTGTGTGGTCTGAATCCGGATTGCTCGGGGATGATTTGGTTTTTACTTTCGAGTGTCCACATCAGTCGTTTATTCACAATTTTCTCCAGCAATTTGCACATTGTACATGTCAGAGAAATAGGTCTATATGACTCCGTTCGTATTGCAGATTTGTTGGGCTTTAAGATGGGAATGATTATTGCTTCTCTCCATATACGAGGAAATTTCTGTTTAGTCCATATCAAATTGAATATTTCTATATACATATTTTTTGCGATTCCAGGCAAATTTTTCAAGAATGGTGCCGGAATATCATCTGTGCCTGGTGAGCTGGCTTTAAGTGAATTCAGCGATTTGATGACTTCCGATTCAGTGATAGGAATATTTATTGGATCTTGATTATTTTGAATTATAATTGAAAGGCGTTTCTGTTTCAGTTTCCTCGATAGGAATATTTTATCATAATTGTTATTGGAAGAGTATTGTTATTGGAAGAGTATTTTTCCGCCAACTCTTCAGCTATTTCCTTTCTCTGGGTGATCATTTGACCATTCTTCTCTAATGCCGGTATTCCTTGATATGCATTAATTCCTGATATGTTTCGAACCATTTTCCATACTTTTGATATTGAGGTATTACTGTTAATACTCTGTACATATTTCCTCCACGAAATAGTTTCAGTCTCTTTTATTATCATGCGCGTTTTTGCTCTCTGTTTTTTATATACGATCATGAGTTCCTCCGTTTTGAACCTTTTGAATTGCTTCAGAGCATGTTTACTGGCATTTATTGCTGCACAACATTCATTATTCCACCATGGTACTGGTTTATGTTTTTGTAAATGTTTTGTTTTACCAATTGCTTCATTTGCAGCCTCCTTTATCAAATTATTGAAGTTTTCTATTGTCGAGACCAGTTTGCATTTTTCAAATTCCATTTTGGAGGTGATTTGTAATTCTCAGATCTAATGTCTCGTTTCATCATGTCAGTGATTAATATGGGATAATGATCGCTTCCATAGAGATCTTCCATAACTTTCCAGTTCAACTGGCAATAAAGATTTGGGTCGCATGTTGTTAGGTCTAGTACCGAAGAATTTCCGTTGGAGGAGTTGAATCTGGTATTCGATCCATCATTCAAAATGGCAAGGTTTGAATTATTGAAAATATTTTCCAATTTGTGTCCCCTATCATTTGAGGAATTCGATCCCCAAATAATGTTGTGTGCGTTGAAGTCTCCAAGAATTAAACGCGGTGTCGGAATTTGGTCCAACAATTGTTCCAGTTCTTGTTCGTCTAGTTCGACGTTTGGTGGTATATAGATATTGCAAATATGGATTTTTCTTGGTGTGAAGATTTCAACTGCAATAGCCTCCAAATTTGTTATTAGGTTTATTTGGCTAGCAATCATATTAGATTTGATATATATTGCTGTTCCTCCACTAGCGTTTCCATTAAAAGTGCGATTTTTCAAAATAGCTGATCTGAGGAGTCACTGTGTGTCTCGTACTTTTCGGATTCGACTCTGTGATTTTTTCCTCAATTTCGTGCACCTCCCTTTCAAGTGTCTGTCTTCAATACTTGGATGGATATTAAGTAACATGTCTATCAGTCCTTGGATGTCATCTGTATAGTCCTTTTCTATTCTAAAGCCTTTGACAGGGTAAATCATGATCTTCTCATGGCTAAGCTTCTAGCATTAGGCATCAATGATAACATGTCAAAATGGATAAATAGTTATTTGGATAATATATTTCAGTATGTTGAATATGCTGGTTCCATATGATCGAAATGTCATGTAACATCTGGTGTCCCTCAAGGATCGTATATAGGCCCAATACTCTTCATTCTTTTTTTGAACGATGTGTCGGATGTCATACGCTACAGCTATTGACCTCAAACATTACTGGGTTGTAGATAACTGTTAGAGTTGCAGAACTGTTACAGATAGATTTAAATAACTTATCTCGTTGGTGTGACAAAAACATGTTTCATTTAAATATAAATGGATGCCATCAAATAACATATTCAAGAGCTCTGAAACCTATTGTATATTCATATAAAATCAAAAATACCTATTAATCTAATGTTGACTAACAGCGTTCGGAACTTGGAAGTGTTGTTTGATAGCAAAGTAACTTTTGAAGGTCATATTGATCACATTATATCCGAATCATTCAAATTCTTGGGATTTGTTCAACAATCCACATATAAATTTTCTGTAAAATCCTTTAAAATATTGTACTGTTCTTTGGTACGCTCGGTCTTGGAAAATAATTACGTGATATGGAGTCCTCTATATCAGACAGATATATCTATGATTGAAAAAGTACAGAACAAATTTCTGAGATCATGTGCATTTAAGCTCGGATATCTGAGGTCCGACTATGAGTACTCAGACATTCTGCTTCTTCTGAATTTATCTACTTTGGAGCACCTACGAGCTGAAATTAATCTAAGACTTCTTTATAAAGTTATAAATGGTGTTATGAACTGTCCATTTGTAACATAAATGATCAACTTCAATGTAAATTCAAGAAGAACCAGAGTGCCGGAGTTGTTCAAAGTTCCTTACTATTCTATGGCTCAAATGAAACCATCACCAGAATGCTTAGATTAGCAAATAAGAATAACAGCTATATTGAATTCTTTGGCTCATCCCTGTACTATTTTAAAAAGCATGTTAAATGTATTGACTTACTATGAAGAAACTGCTGATTATTATTATTATTATTATTATTAATTAATTGATATTTGATTTTTGGTATTCTTTATTATTATTCAATTATTAATTTTTTCAATCACACTATTTATGTGTTTATTGTATAATGTCAAGTCCGCAAATGAATAAATAAATAAAATAAATAAATTATTCAATGTTGTTTAAAGACTGTATATTGAAAACATAATTTTTGAACTCCAGAATATCATCACCACAAATATTTATATAAAAAAATTCAAAAGTAGTTATTTTATATTCATATATAATTTGTGTTCCACCGTGTTTTCCTTGCATTTTCATAAATTCACAGTGCACAATGGTTTGAGTAATGATAAACCTAACATGAACGGAATGAAACTAACCTTATTTTAACACCAGGCCTTTCATCTAAAATACCCCCAAAAGTAGGTTGAGCAAGCTGTGACCACTGATGTAAAGTTTGTGAGCCCTCCATAGGCTTAACAATCTGCAACTTCTCAGGTAATTTCCATCCATTGTAATTACTGGAACCTGTAGACATTAAGCTGTCTGGTGTTCGACATTCAAAAGGAAGATATGATTCTCCATCATAACTAAGAGTAAAATTCATAAACATTTGATAAAGATGAATTGCCATCAAAATAGTTTACTTACCCTCCATACGTAGGCCCATGACGAAGATTTGATCTTCTCGCCAAGATTTCACTGGGAGTCAACTTTTTCACAGCTGCCTCCAGTTCTGTAGCACCAGGTACACCCGGGACTCCTTTTCGTGGAACTCCCCTAAAAAAACTCAATAGAGTTCAACCCTTTTTGTTTGAAAATAGTTTTATTTTATAAGTATATAAAATATAATTTTCCCTCATTTGGCTTGACAAATTTGAATGTATTTTCGTAATTATCTAAATCTTCGTTGAATTATGGCAAATAATTGCGTGGAATTGTGTTTTCGAAAACTCGATAAATAGCAGTGTGTTTCTTAATTCCTGGTCAGTACCTGGTGAATGAATAATTTGGGCAAAATTCACAAAAGCGAATAACTGACAAAAAAATTATTATTTCTTATGGAAAGATGAACTTAAAAACTGAATATTCGTTTGGACAAAAACAAACCAGGAAAAATTTTGAATATAATATAATATAAATCAAATCAAAATATACTTCATTGTCCAAAAATTTGCATTTTATTGACAAAGCCCAAGAAATACGATGTATATATAGAAGAAGTTCTAAAAAAGTATAAATTTAGATATAAAAAAAGTTCCAAAAATGTATAAATGTAAATATAAAAAAAAGTTTTGAAAATATATAGATAAAACACCGCCATGTATAAAGTGATAGCACAAAGAATAAATTAATTTATTGTCAAAAGGATTTGCTGAAATACTCTTCCAAACTATAATAGGGTCTATCAACAAGTAGGTTCTTCACCGCCTTTTTGAAATGGATGTTGCTTAGATTTGCAGATCTCATTTCTAATGGTAAATGATTGAACAACTTACCACCATTATATTATATGGAATCCTTGATTAAATTGAAAGTTGGGATGGAAAGTCTAAAGGCAAATTTGAACTTCGATTTATGTTTATAAATAAGGCAAACCGTCTCTAGAATAAAAAGTGCGATGACTGTTAAAATTTTATTGGCAGTGAACAAGTTCCTGCACGATTCTCTGTGTTTTACTTTACATAGACATCTTAGTGCCCTCTTCTGTAATATCAATAGAGAAGAGAGAAGGGATGAGCTGCATGCTCCCCAAAAAGGTATTCCATAATGTAGTCGGGATTAAATAAGTGCATAGTAAACTGGTTTTTGCTTATAATACAGTGCAGTTTTAAGAATTCATCTAAACGTACTTTGACTAATTTCTCAATAATTTTTGCCAAAGTCGGTATTGAGATTGGAGGGATTATCCAAATCACCACCTATATGTAGTAGAATGACAAAGGAAGTCTTCAGGGAAGAAGAAAATGAGCCAGTTCTAAATGAGGTAATAATAAGGGCGACCAAAGTTTCTAGAGCATTGAGTGGTAAATTCAGAAGAATCTTAATGGAAATATTATTATATCCGGCCGTGTTTTTGTTTTTAATATCATGAAGTGTTTTGAACAATTCGTTAAGGTCAGTGTCATATAAAATAAGACTGTCATGAATTTTTATATTTTCTAAGTTGATCAATGAATCCTTTATTATATTAGGATTGAGTGAGAGTACATAGTTTTCCTTTTTTCTTTTACCTCTCATATTACTATATAACAGCCCGGTCACGGGACAGGGACATTCGCCAATGCGAATATTCGCCCGGTGCCCGGCAAAGCGTCTAGCGACTGAAATAAATGCATAGCAATGTACATATAAAGCCATGCGCAACGGCAACCGACGAAGCGACTAGCGAAATGTACCGTGCGACTTGCGGTGCGGCGAGCGAGCAAAACGAAGGCATGATTCAGTACGGTGCGAGCCACGAAATCGTGCGGCAGTCGCGGCGAATAGTGCAGTGATCAAACGAGTTTAGTTGTTTTCGCCGCGAAAAATGAACACCGAAACTTTTATTGCTGATTAAAAAGTTAGAAATTCATTAGTCATTCTACCGTCAATTAGTTAGAAGTATCCTATAATATTTTGGGCAAAGATAGTTCCAAATAAATTTTGTAAAAATTTATACTATATGTATACATAGGTATATAGATAAATACGTAATGTAGATTAATATAGATGGATATGTATAGAGAGATAAGTGCATATCTTAATGTCAAACATTTTTCAGCGGCACTTAAAATTCTATTTGCATTAACTTTTTTCTCCAATTATGGTTGAATATTCACAAGAATATAATCGAAGGTTTCAATACTCACTCTGGTATACTAAAAAATTATTCTGGATTAAATCTGATTCCCCCCGATTCTTATTCAAATCATGTACTCCACGATATCTTTCAAATATAAGGTGTTTAACCAAAAAACTATTACTTTTTAAGCATTTTCGAGATAATTTCAATAAAACATTTCACTGTCACACTAATGGTCGCGGCGGCGAACGTGACTACCCGTGGCCTACAAACAGTCCCACGCGAATGGTCGCCTCGCCCGCCGCTTCGACGTTAGCACCGCCGATCCCCCTGGCCAGGTCATAAGTTTCTTCAATTTTATTCTTCGATTCCCCCATTCTGTTGCCGTAATATATCCTCTTAGCTAGATTAATAGTGAATCAATAGACTTTTTTGTAATCGTTAAGAAAAATATTTCGTTTGTGAATTTTCTGATATAATGCAATGGGCGCAGGTTTCTAGAGGATGTTTTCAGTACTTCTGTCGCTCATGGCTTTTTACATCTATATTTAATTATTTGTTCTGGAAACGACGTATTGAACACATCGGACAATGCACTATGGAATGATAAAAAGGAGAGTATGCTCACCCAGTCTATTTTGAGACAGTTTTGATAGACCCTTTCGTAGTTTGAATGAGAGAAAAATCTACCATACTTATGTATGATTTGTTTTTTTGTTGATTTAAAAAGAATAGAACATGTCACTGCTTCAATATGTCAAAGAAATTAGGTAAATTAATAAATATGTTATATATCAATCATTCCTTTTTTCTGACATTTGAAATATCAATATTCCCGAAAAATCTTCTGATATAAATGTTACCAGTTCTGTTTTATATAACTCATACGATAAAAATTATTGTACCAAGATATAAATATTGAATATGAAAACGAATGAATTTCAAACTTCAATAATTAAATCTCTAAATGCTAGTTGATCATACAAATTATATAAGAATTTAGACCCAAAGTTAGGTATTATCATCATCCCCATCAATAAATCAATCACCATTTATGGTTAAATTTTCATGCGAGTTTTCACTACTTCAATAAAAAAAAATGGGTCAGATAAGTCTGAATATAATGTCAAATGTAAAGGAATTCCTATCATATGAAAGTATTTCTATAGTATATTGAATTAGTCTTTAGTAAAGACACGCCTGAAGAAGCTATTGCATAGCGAAACACGTGTCGCATTTTTGTAAAACTGTTTAGTGAAAATATCACATTAAAGTGTTTGTTGATTACGTTATGGATTTTCATCAAGTATCAGCCGATTCCATCACATTATATACATTTTCACAACTTACGGATAACTTTCATCTGAATCAGTTTGACTAGAATCGGTATCTGAATAACCAGTAGAATCAACACTTGGATATCCAAGAGAACTGCTACTATATATAGACGATCTTCTTAAATCTAATCCACCTTGAGATCTTATGCTCATCCGAGGTTCACCACTTGTAGAACTGCTCACATAACCACCCATGCTTGAATGGAAGCTGCCCATCATACTCTCTCCGCTGCCTAATGAGTTTTGGGAGGCACATCTGACCGTCTCAAAAACTTTCTTGTATTGGGGTCTAAAAATGAATATATACGATATGAGCTGATCACTGGCTAAATTTCGTCCATTGGGACCAGTAAACAACTTCCAGGGTGATGACATGATCAGTTCAACAATTCAATATATTTTTTTAGAGGAACATAATAGTCTAGAGTTGCATAGAGAAAATTGTAAAAATTCGTAACTGTAATATTTGAAACCTCATTATTCAGTAGGTACATATTTTCAAATCCCAGTCAATGCTGCCATAAAATTATTCATGCCCATATAATCTCCATTTATGAAGTCATAATAGTATTCATCATATTTCAAATATTACTTTGTATATATTTTTTAATCAAAACAAATGCTGAATGATGTAATGTATTTTGAATGATTGAGTCTAGATGAATTTTGAACAGAGGTAATAATGAATGATGAGAATATCAAATCAAAGTAAACATTTTCTGAATTTGGAATATAATTAATAAATTAAGGAAACTGAATGAATATAATACATATGGAGCATGTGAGTTTTCTGGACAGTAACATTCAGACTAAGACCTTCAATGAACAAAAATTCATCAACAATTGTTGAAGCCCCTTTTAATAATTCAATTGCTAGAGGGATTTCGATCAACTCTGTTATTAAAGGTTCCTTAGTGGCTACTTGTATTCCTCCTTCCCTTTTTTCATCATCATTTATTTGGTCTCTATAAAATCTATATCACAAAGAAACACTTTTCCTAGTAGTCTGATGAAGTTGAATTCTGGAAGTAAATATTTGACTAGGACAAGTCTGTGAATTTAAAAAAGATATAGTAATAACTATAATGAAAACAAATGAAATTCATGAAAATGTTTAAAGTATACTGCACTTTATATAATTGATTAGAAATTGACAAGTTCAGAATTTGACTCATGACCCACCCTTATTCATGTAATGAGTATAACCAGCCAGTTGGTACCGAAATTTTTCAGTAGTAATATCCCCAGAACATTGATAATTATGAGATAATTTGACCGCAATTTTTGAAAGCGAATTTTTTGGTATCAAATATTTTACTAACTTTAGCACATATTTGAACAAGTTATACAAATAAAAATAATTCATTCTAATACCTACGTTAGCATTATTAAATCTATACAGTGCCTTCATTTCAAAACTTCCCACCTCTAGCACTTCGTTTAGCAGGGAGAATTTGCCGTAGGCAAAAAACACGTCAATTTGGATATCGAGGGGGAAGTTTAACCAATGCCAGTGGTATTTAAGGGGGTTTAACCCCCTTACCCCTAGCTACCTCCACTTAATCCTCACTCAATTCCGTTTAGAAAACTGACATTGGTTGATCCGTTCTAGTAAAATATGGCAAAAAGAAAATTAATTATAATAAAAAATAAAATAATAGCTAATGCAAATAAATAAATGTATCTTACTTTATAAGGTGTTCAAAATGTTCACCATTGGTAGCTAAGCAAAAGTCGGACTTTTGTAAATGTTTCGTTATTAATTTGTCTGCATATGTCAGTAATCCTGTGTCTTAGATACTGAATGTCCTGCGGGGGAGTTTTGTATACCATTGTGTTCAATTAACACCAGCGAACGAAATCCAATGGCGTTAAATCCGGGGATCTCGCCGGCCATTCCAGAGCGCCACTTCTGCCAATCCATTTGTCAGAATACCGTTGATCGAGCCACTGTCGGACATGCAATGCGTAGTGTGGCGGTGCGCCATCCTGTTGAAAATGTAAATTTTGTTCATCCAAAAGCGGGTTGTCTTCTTCATCAACTTGGCGTTCTAAGGACTGTGTTATGAGTGGATCGATTACATTTTACAATAAGTTTAAATACAATTGACCTAAAAAATTTCTTCAATAAAAATAGGGCCAATTATTTCGTTTCCCAGTGTGGATTTTCATTATCCCAGTATCAACAGTTATGCTTATTTAAAAAGCCATTAAGAAAAAACGTTGATTCATCACTGAAACAAATATTTTTTATTTAATTCGGGTAATTTTCAATTCTCGCAGTCATTGTTTCACAAAATGCAATTCTCCTATCATAGTCATCCTCACTGAGTTGCTGAAGAATACTCATTTTGTAAGGAAAAAACTTGTTCAGTTTTAAAACGTTGTGTATAGAACCAACTGAAATATTTACTAACTAGGCTCAACGGCGAATTTGCCTAAAATCTCAATATGTGTGGCTTCCGTAAAAATTCTCGGCTGCTTTACTGCTTTGTTGTACACAGAACCGGTCTCTTCAAACTTCTGAACAAGGTCTAGAACATATCGGTTACTCACATTTTGGCCTGCATGCCTTTCAACAAGATTGTTCAATCTTTCAGATAATAAATGTATATATCTCTCTCTGTATTAGGTACTGTCAGTGCAACTGACACCACTTGACAAAGATAAATGTTTTCACAATTTAATTGTAACTGACGCCAAGAAGCAGCTGTGTGCCCTTATCTCACTTTCAGCTAAAGCAAAAAACTGTGTGAAAAAATCATGAACATACCGTTATTGAGTCAGTGGTAGCAGTTCCATAAATTTTTGCATTTTTTTATAATTCATTTTCTTTTTGTCCTATTTTACGAGAACGGATCAACCAATTTCAGTTTTCTAAACGGGGTTGAGTGAGGATTTTTAAGATCTTTAAAATGTTGTGTTACAAGATAGGGAATGCCATTTAAAATTATTAAGTGGTGGTAGCTGAGAGTAAGGAGGTTAAACCTAAAATACAACTGGCACTCGTTTTAAACTTCCCCCTCGATATCTAAATTAACGTGTTTTTCCTGCTGAACGAAGTACTAGAGGTGGAAAGTTTTGAAATAAAGGCACTGTATCGAAAGTTATTTTATTCGTTTAGTGTTTATATGAAATTATTAGTTTTGAAACGGTTTCTTCTTCCAGTTTGTGTCTGAAAGTTACTTCTCTGTATGATCTACACATCTTTGTATAGAGTTACTTTTTCGAAATTGACTGCTTTCTTCCTTTGGAAAAATCCCACATGTTTTTGTATGAAGATTGAAATGTAGAAGATCAAGACCTTTCTTTTCCAAAAATTGATATCTTTTTAGAATATACCCCTGTCAATTTAAATATAAGTTAAAATTACTATACTATTTTATTTCAACAATTGCCCTAGTCTAGAGACTGAACGTCCGACACTGGCGAGCCTTTACCATAGACACAAAGTGATACCACAAGCCAGAAGAACGTGCGTTGTAATGATTTCCGCATAACCTTGAACTCTTTAAAATTCTATTCACCTTGTGAGTACGTCTCTGATTATGCGGTCCTAGATTACTCATACACCCGTACCCTCAATTTGTGAGGAACAAATGAAAATGAATGAAAGTGGAATTCACAAAATATCGGCCGGTACATTTCTATTTTTAAACCAAAATCAACAATTTCGTGACAAGTGGTGTATACAATCTGAGGATAAATAGACCAAATGCATTACTTCAAGAACAACGTAATATTGACAGAAATCTCAAAGTAGGTCAATACATATGTTTGAATGCTGATTTTTTCATGTTCAGTGTTCGCCAAAACTACTGAAACAGTGTTGTGTACAGTTTTTTCCAAATTTGGAATGTATGAGTATACAGTAATGAGAAAAATATAACACACCTTGCATTTCTTCATGTTCCATCAGTTCTTAACCTTTCTAATCCTAAAAATTAATACTTAACTTTCTTCAGAGACAGAGACGTACTTAAAACACAAAATAATTTTATTTTAACTTTTCAGTTAAAAATGCAATGTTATTCGTTTCTCTCTCCAAGAAATGAAATGCAACTGACGTGTAAACTGACGTATACTCTTCTTGACGTGTCAACCTAAACTCAGTGGTCAAAGGACTCTTCTCGACGTGTCAACTGACGTGTACTCTTCTTGACGTGTCGACTGAGTTTCCGTTGACACGTCAAGAAAAGTACACGTCAGTCTTCTCGACGTGTCAACTGACGTGTACTCTTCTTAACGTGTCAACTAAAACTCAGTTGACACGTCAAGAAAAGTACACGTCAGTAAACACGTCGAGAAGGGTCCTTCATCCAAGTCACTAAAGATGACTGCCGCAGTTACAGTTGAAACGTTTGGAGATTATGACTAAAGAAGACCACGGCAAAACCCGAAAGCCAATCAAATCATTGACGCCAGCCGTGAAAGAAAGCCTACATTTCTATATGAGTGGCAGGAAAAATTCAAATCTAACTTTCACAAATTGTTTTATATTCCTAAGTAAAATCCATTGTAAAAATAAAATTATTAAAAATATTTGCCGGGACTGGCGATAGGTGAAGTATTAATCAGACGGACTCAGCGTTTATCAGTAACCAAATTTATTAACAACAAAACACAACGACAAACAAAACCCGAAAAAGAAAATCACAGGGTAACCTCAAGAAACAAACGCTGAGTCTTTTCTCGATCAGCGAGGAGACTTTAGAACGGGTTTAGTTCTCGGCGGAAACCCCAGAATAAGAAATAGTTCCCGGCCGAAATCTCAGAACAGAATGAATGTCTGGGCTAAAAATTGTGTTCGAAGTAACTCTCGAAAAATCATCACTGGTCGGGGTCATAAATATAGTCGAGAAGGGGCAACCACTTGGTTCCGAATTCCTTATGTTAATCCATAAAAGTGTTAACAATGAGTTACTATTCAAAACATCCCAAATGGTGTTCTAAATATTCATCTGTTTGGCAATGAACTTTCGTTTCGAGAGAAGAAAGAATTTCAATGATATGCCATGAGAAAATACGAAAATGATAAGTAAAAATCAAAATAAAAGAGTTAACATAAAAACCCAAACAGATGGATATTTTGGACGACAGCTCGATAATAGAGTTATGAAAAGTTGATTTCCTAACAAAAATTGATAATACAAAATAAAATCAATAAAGAAATAAAATGTTTCTAAACTAGGTAGTTGTAGGAAAAACCGTACATATTTTTCATGTATTTTCATTTTATAATACTTTGTTACCTGAAATAAGTCTGAACAATAGTCATCAATGATATCAATAGTAATCTTATGATATGATATCACGTGATATGGATTCATAAATATAAAAACTTTTGGCAGCTTCAATTTCTGAAAAAGAAACATCATATAAGCACTGACATTTTCAACAAATACGTTCATTATCATTATTGAATTATTAAAGTTGGTTTGCTTTTTAAATTGAATATTTGCGAGAGAGGTGTCTACTTGGAACTTTTGAATCTCTACCAATTTCGAAGAGAAAATACTTCAACCAGGCGTCATTTTAAATGAAATCACATGAGTTTTCTTTTTGGGAACGATTGAATTATGCATACCTACATAGCCGACTCATAAAAAGGTTATGTGGAGATTTTTTTATCGAAATTTTTGCTTGTGTTCCAATTTTTGTATATTATTAAGAAAAGAAGATTTTCCGATTGATAAAAAACCAAATTCAATTTCCTACAAAATATCTTTTGTTATTTTTTTCACTAAAAATGCTTCAGTTCAAATTAAAGTTTGAAATAATTCAATATTAAAAATCAATTCCTTACTTATTTGATTCAATCAATAGCTCAAAATTTTCTGATTTGACTCAGCCGTTACTTGATGAAGATCTGTGGGTATTTCACAAACTACACCGGAAACAATTTGTTCTTCATAAATTTCAATTACAAAAATAATGTTTGTTTTTTGATTAATAAAGTTTGTGAAGTTCAAATTTTTTCGGGTGTAGTTTGTAAAAATAGCTTAAAATAAACGTATCACAACTTAAATCAGAAAGCTATGTTGAAACTACTGGAAATAATTATTAATTAATTAACACTTTCTTGAACATAGAATTAATATCATTCTCTAAGAAACGAAAAAATTGCAAAAAACTATTGCAGCTTCACAAGAGAGCAATTACAAAAATAAACAGATGAAAATACCAACAGCCCATCGCATGAAAAGATTAAGTTTTTCAAATATTTGTTGTCATTTTCAATGAATTATTTCAAAAAGTTTTTGCGACATAATAATAATATTGACCCTATATCTTTAAACAATAACTAACCTTCTTTTGAAAAAACATGCCTCATCCCTTCCGGATCTGCCAGAAAAACACAAGAAACGGGTCCGACATTATCCTTAAAAATCAACCCGAGTTCTTTGTGTCTCCCATCAACGTACTTGTGGAGATTTTTCGCACCCCCTGCAGCCAGCAAAGAAAGGGTAGTTCCGATTAAGGGCAGCCGTTTCGGAGATGGAAGATCTTCGAATTCCAACGCACCACTAGAACTAGCACATCTGACTCGGAACTTACAGAAGAATGGTCTAACCTGTCGGCTTAACATCTTTTTCAGTTATGTGGAATATTCTTCGGTCACAGGCGATCGATCACTTTCTAACGGGATGTTAGTACCTCAAAGTAAGTACTGAAAGGGTTAACAGGGTGCTAGCGAACTAGACTGAGGACTAGGAGATGTTTGAAATATTACTGTTGTGTACTGTTTCCGAGGTCATGCAACCTCATCGTGCCCGGGTATTATGAACTTATACCATTTGTAGTGTTTAATTAGTCCCGACTTTTGTTTGTTCATGCGCGCTGTTCAAATTATAAAAAGTCAACGCACAGATACCAACGGAATGAACAACACGCGTCGAGATTTAGTTACGGATACTGCGTTATCATAATTATTTGATTATAACTCAGTGGCGTACCGTTTAATTCACATTCGACTGTAAGTAAACCAGTAGTATGGTTCTATTAAAAAATTTATTGGTAAATGCATAGATAACGAATCCAAAAGAAAAAAGCGCCGCTCTCCCTTATTTACAAAGTTACGGCCCTTCAAAGTTCAGAAAAGGGCAACTTTTCAGTCTTCTTTTTCACAAAATAAAGTATTTAAAAACACAAGCATTTATTCACTAGGTAACCTTTACACCTTATTCCTCCTTCTTTGGCACTTTTCACTTCAATAATCAACATTTTTCTTATAAATAACTCAATTTAAAAACGAATGCTTCTCCTGGTGACATTCTTCTATTTCTAGGTTAGTTACTAGTGACATTTAAGAAAAAAACGGTTGGTATTTCCACAACCTACTATTTCAAATTCATAATACACCACTAAAAACCAATTTACGATCTAAAGAATGAACGTAAAAAAACATTTGAATTACTTTAGGAATATTGAATACATCAGTCGTATCAACCATGCCATTAACCTTAAAAACGTAAAATACAGAGATATGTAACTAAAAAGCAGCTCCGTACATTTTTAAATATTTTCATTGGAAAAATGTTGATTATTGAACTGAAAAGTGCCAAAGAAGGAAGAATAAGGTGTGAAGGTGTCCTAGTGAATAAATTTTTGTGTTTTCAAATGGTTTATTTTGTGAAAAAGAAGGCTGAAAAGTCTCCCTTTTCTAAACTTTGAAGGGTCGTAACTTTGTAAATATGGAAGAGCGCCGCTTTTTTCTTTCGGATTCGTTATCTATGCATCAAAATACGTAAGTACAGTCAAAAATTTTTTCAAAATCGCCGGGTGTCCTCAAAACGAAAATTTACC
>WOGP01001065.1:7118-20534 GCA_015342065.1 Leptinotarsa undecemlineata | reverse complement strand
GACTATCCAAGGAAATGCAGTGCTTGCAGATTCCCACCCCGGATCTGTAAACGATTATCATCATAACCTTTTTGAGCATTCTTTTTGCTGATCTCGATGTGAGAAGTTCTCTAGAAATTTTGTATTGTAATTTTGAATAAAATAAATTGTTTTTAAAAACGGTTTTCGACTTCAAAGTGACTTAACTCGCTCCTGATATTAATCTGGTTTCTATTTCAAATCATTATGTTAAAAGGTGAACAACGGGTTATTTGGAATAGGACCTTCATCACTGTTCGTACATCTCATTCAATATTTTCCGATTTACAAACTTTCAGAAGAGTTTAAAAAATTTTGTAGTGTACCGAATTTCGAATATTTTGGATATTTTTCACTTACTCTATGGTCGTTCGTTCTTTAAGGTATGTTGAACGACACTAGACCCCTCTGGTTTACGAAACCGAAAATGCATGCTGACCAGCATACTCACAGCTTATTTCGTGAACCCCGACATGTCTTTTGTGAATTCAGAAATGGTAACTTTTTGCTATTTTCAATTTCCTACATAAAATTTAAAATTACGAGTAGTTATTATTTTTCAATGTAATTTGATACATATAAAAAGGATGATAACAGCATGATAACTCTCACCATTGTCCGCAACAAAAAATGGCGCGGTTACATTATCGTGTCTATCGTGTCCATACAGTGGTCACGTTTCCCTTAAGCAAGGGAAAGTACGACATTAAAAAAAATATCTAAGAGGAACCGTTGTTCTTTAAAAATAGTTGATAAATTAATGAGGAAATGAAAATTTAGGTTGTTTTTCAGTAAGAACTCAAATTTTAATAAAATAAGTAAAAACATTTTTTATGTTGAACGGTTTCATTAAACAATGATAATAATAATGTAGATAATGTAGTAAAAACTAAAAAATAATTCGAAAGGTCCTAAGCAGCAGTCATCACAACACAATTGCTAGGAAGATTGGTATGATGACTGCCCCCGAGAACCTCCCGAATTATTTTTTAATTTTCAGTACATCATAATCATTATCTTTTTTTTTCGACAAAACCGTTTAACAAAAAAAAGGTTTTACTCGTTTTGTTTTTAAGTTTTCAGTTTTAAATAATGTTACTCAATTCTTCTAATTCTGTTTCGTTCGTTTAGTGCTTCAGTATAACAAGGTAATATGTAATCCACCATTTTGTAACTATGGCCATCTTGAATTTGCATTTTTTTCAAAGTGTACTAATATTCCACTAGTCAACCCCTGTCATTTGATACCCATATTGAGGTAGTTGAGAAACAATATATAATCCGCCATTTTATAGCTGCGGCCATATGGGATTTACAATATGATACAGAATTTATTATATTGTTTTGTCATCACAACTCAATGTGTGTACCAAATATAAGATGAATCTACCAACAAAGAGGTGGTCAAACTTCAATTACTAAATTTGACCCAAACAAACAAATTGCTCGTACATTCCAACAGGTATTGGGCAACCTGAAAGACAGGAAGAGGAAAATTCTATAATAATGCCTTTTGAGGAACGTGTTCAAAAAATTCGTTTTCTTAGATCAGATAGGTCTAGTGTCGCTAAACATGCCTTAGAGAACGGCATTAGTATATAAATTAGCAATTAAGATATTATTTCAAATGATGTTAAATTGCGCGCCGAGACAGTGTATTTGTTCTAGGTGGAAAAAAGTATTTTTTCAGATAACTATTTAATGTGCCTCCACTGTATCAACTAGACAAAAACATTGTTTACAGATAAAATACAAGTATCACAGGAAAATCCTAGCGGCACTCTCCGAGCGGTGCCTGTGCGAAAGTTGCAATTCACATTGAATTTGAATTGCTGAAGATTGAAACCATTTGGAAATACATTCCCAGGAAGTGTATTCCACATAAACGCAGTTCTCCAGATGAAATAGTTCTTAAACACTGAAGTTTGAGGTGTACTGAATTAAACCTCAAAACAATGAGCAGCCACTGTCCGTCGCGTATTTCTAATATGTACCACTCTTGGTGGAATCAAATGTGCCAAGTCATTTGTACACGTCCCATGAAATTACCTATAGAAGAGAGACAAACCTTTCTTCGATATACAGACTATCAACGTTGCAAGTGATGTTTCAATTAGGCGAATGGCTCTTTTCTAAATCCAGCAGTTTCAGGATATGTTTGGGGGCGGAGCTTCATACATGAGTACAATACTCCAAAGAAGGTCTGATCTGAGCTCCATAAAGTATAGAAAGTTGCTGAGGTGTTACAGTTTTGTGGTTCGGAACAGTGTTCTGAGTGTTTGAGAAGCAGCCTTTGCAATTCCAGCGACATGATTGTGCCAAGACATATTGGTGTACATTTCAACCCACAACAAACTTATCACAGCAGAAAGCTGAATTGTCTGATCTAACATTATTATATCCGGTTTGGAATCATTTATCTTTTTGGAAAAAACCGATGCCTGGGTTTTCGTGGCATTGAACCTGGTTAGTCTCACTCCACTTCGAAATCACCTCTAGTTCCTCATTAAGATATGCAACCTCCTGCTGCTGGTGAAGATGTTAATCCACAGGCGATATGCTGATTCAAATGTACAGACAGACAAGTGTGCTGTCGTAAGCAAATATATTCACAGACATTCGTAAGGTGTACAAAATATATTTTTATGTAAAAAGAATTCCTAGTTTTTCCACGGCATATTCAATAACTAATTATATAAGCATATTTTTCGATTACCATAAAGTATTTCAAACAGCAACGTATTCAGAACTTATACCTGTGTGTAATAGATTCTTCGTGATACAATTATTTTAATTATTTCCACCTCATTTTCACTATCAGTGTCCTCCGGAAAAAATTTGAACTAGCTTACCTCTTGTGATGTAAGCTACGCACATGAAGGTGGAAATTATATCACTTCCATTTTTCAAAGGGATATTGTAAATTTTTTTCTTCCACTTTCCTTCCTCTCAAACTTTTCAAACCTGTAGAAAACAAACAAACACTTTCAATGTTTGTTTAAATTCAGTTGATCATATTTCTGTGTGAATGTTATAGATGTTCAAATAAGCAAAATGAAAAAATATTTCTCAATCATTTTCAACACTTCCTCACAAAATGGAGGTTCGAATCTATAACACACACCATTGGTATACATTAAGCGAGTCGGCTGAATTAGTGTAAGTTTTCATTTCCTAATTATCAGGAACAGATTCAGTTTCAATAAATATTTTTCATACGGTTTATTTTATTCTTTACTCGAATATTTTCAATGAGTTACTGAAAAAACGTTCTGCGACCAACCACGTATAACTTCCAGAAACATATCACTCATGGTTAGATTCATCGAGCTTTTCAGGGACATTTTTGGTTTCATTTCCGTTGACCTAAAAGGTTTTAGAAACCAGATATGAAATATTGGATCCGGAAATTCAATGTCACACTTTAGCAATGATATAAAAATGTGTTCAACTTTATTTTCATTCTTTGTCCGTCTTTTTTGTGAATGGAAAACTCTTATGTTTTCAAGTAACGCAAATCTCATCGTGATATTGACCATAGGTATGCTGAAGCAGATACAGGGTGTTGAATAGTGAAAAGAATATTCATTTTCTTCTAATTATTTCTTTGTAGAATATAAGATAA
Organism: Leptinotarsa undecemlineata; assembly: GCA_015342065.1. Taxonomy (NCBI): domain Eukaryota; kingdom Metazoa; phylum Arthropoda; class Insecta; order Coleoptera; family Chrysomelidae; genus Leptinotarsa; species Leptinotarsa undecemlineata. The sequence goes on along the minus strand of WOGP01001065.1, from coordinate 16,891 downwards.
ATCATGTATATAACTTGGTCAGTAATACGAGTATATTGAAATGACTATATCCCTTCTGAGATTTCAAACAATTCGACGCATCAGTGAGTTTCAATTAATCTTACAATTAATCTATCTAATGAGTATGTAGAAGGTACCACTATTGTACTTTCAGCTACAGAAATGAAATTTACTACATTGACCATTCACGACTATTAACAAAAACTTAAAGACAACTCACACTTGTTCCCCTTTTCCCTTGTTGTCAATTATTCAGGCTGAAATGGAGCCAAAGAACCCGTTGGGCACTTCAATGTTCAGAAAGTCACTACGGACTTTTCGAAGAATATTCACCGACCTAAGAAGCCGCAAATAATCCACATGAGTAAATAACCTCTAATGAAATAACATGAAACGTACTTAAACTTATGATGGATAAATAACTTACTAAAAACCAAGCCCTCATCGGAATAGGTGTTACTATCAAGTTACCTATCAATTTCGTCATCAAATTGTCATGTACTTTGCGCACAATTGAGAAACCACAGGAGAATGCACCCTGATGAGTATGCTTCCTTCTGAATCATATTTTCTAAACCAGTTCTGCTCTTGGAGTTCATTCAATCGTAGGTCATCATTGTAGATTTTGGGCTTCTCGAAATATTTTGATGCCTTAATGATACTGTTTCTTAGCCCATGGCTATTCCTATCTCTATTTCGGTGTCCAACTACACACTTTGCGTCAAGTGGTGCTGATTTTAGGTGCAGAGCACAATATACTCTTTCGAGCAGTCTCACGCCTATCTGCAGACACTCATAAATACACTTTCTCTTTGAGCTAAATAGATGACTAACTCATCTGGCCAGACGCATCTACGGAAAGACATGGGAGCTTATACCAAATATGGTGTATTGGCTATACACCATGGTAAATTAACACATGATAACATATGCTTCTTTGGTCTGGTGGCCAAAGATGAAACAATAGTCCGCTAATACCAAATCAAGCGGACTTGCAAGTTTGGGAGCAATGAAAACCACTCCTAAAGTTGCATTGAAGTCACTCTTGAATATTCTTCTTTTACATCTAGTAATAATGGGGGAGGCAAGAATGGACCAATTCAGACTGGAAAATTTGTTTTGCTCAATTCTATGTAACTCGGGAAGTTTTCCAGAATAAATGGAGGAACGAACATCAAACATGCTCTAGTGCCACATCACACTGAAATACACGTTCGACATAATCTTCGTGAATAAACAGCGAAGAGTGGAGAATGGACAGTGAATCTTTGAACATTTTCCGTAGGAACACTTGGTAAACATACGGGTCGGGAAGCGACCATGGAACTGAGCTGGAATTCACTGTGCAGAAGGGAAGAAATCTTCATTTCAGTCACCCACTCAGTCAGTACACATCAGTCTACCAGGTTGAAGTGTATACTGTTTGAGTCTGTTTGAAAAATATGTTTGAAATCTGTTTTTCCGTTAATCAACTGTCGCCCTCATACGAACGACAACTCTCAGAAGTTGAGAAACATGTGCGAGCTAAGGACCAACGAGGTCTAACCTTTTAACGTGTGATTCCTAACACGATTACAGAATCATTCCAGCTTTAACTAGATAAATTCTCTCGCGAAAAATTTCTGATCGTGAGTCGGGCGCACTACCACCGCGGCCAATTCCACAACAATACAATCTTACAATTTGCAAGGAATGTTGATTTGAGACCACAATGAAATAAGCGGAACAATATCTCCACCAGACAGCCAGACGACACTCAAAACTGACCTGGGAATGCCGTAAAGATCGGAGGAAACTGGTGAACACAAATAAATTTAATATATACTGGGTGAAAGGACACTCAGGCATTGCAGACAAATAAAAATCTGATGACTGTGCCAGACATGTATCATCAACTCCATAAACAGGCCATTAACCAACTGTGGTACGGAACTAGATTGGACAGCAGATCTATTAGAAACATAGAAAGAGCTGGAGAAGCATACTGGGAAATACAGACGAAAAAACCTTCATCAGGGAACTGCCCAAGAAGAGAACTGCTTCAACGAAACAGGGATCATCTTAGAACAATCACAGACTTCCTCATTACGAATTATACATTGAGAGGACACATGAACAAAATAGATCTGTACAAAGAAGACTTCGAGTGTAGGCAATGTAATGAAGGGACAGAGTTAGCTCGTCATATTTTACGCGAATATGAGGCATTTGATCACAATATATGGACAACCCAAGTTATGTCCAGAAGGATATGACATACGCAGTATCGCGGCACCCGAAGATGCAATTGTGGTTTTATGAACTTTCAAGTGATAATCTTACATTGAAGTATGTTTCTTGAATACATAACATACATCCAGAAAGAGATGTATGGGACATGTATCGTATGATATTTTATTTCAATCTGCCTTCCTAATTCTTTATGAAAAAATTAAAATACATATTTTATTTCGCAGGTTGAAATAATAGTCTTCGGATATCAATCGTGGTTTTTTCCATGCTCTGGAAATAAACTGATTTGAATTTATTTGAATCCAGGATGTATAAACCTCTGCAGAAGCTAGCCACTCATGCAGCGAAAAGTCAGGAGAAAATTCCAAAAATCCACGTCTTTCGAACCCTCGGCCGCAAAAGCCTTAACGATTTTCTCAGTAACAATTCTGAATATGCACGATATATAAGAATAAAATCAAGTATCCATTCGGAAGTTTTTTGATATTTTTCATTCACTGAAGTTTGAAACATATATTGAACAAGTGACTTGAAAATTATTAATAGTTATATTGATAAACATGAGGTCCAATAAAGTCAAAATTGAAATTATCAATTTCAATCAAACAAACTATGTACAAATGATAACTTCATTGTATTCTGATATTTTTCATTAACTGATGTTGGTAAAAAAGAATTATTTAAAAGTTAAAAGTGCCTAAACTGTGTCAGTAGATATAGGTTCAGATGAAATGAAAATCATTTATTTTTGTTGAGCTGAGTAGTATAAAAAACGTAATTAGGAGTCAATTTAATAATTACATGACATTCTTTATTTAGTCGGATTGATTGAAGAGTACTTGAGTATATGTATAGCCGTGAATTAAAGAAAAGGGCGTACATTATGTAATTTTCTAGTTGGATTTGACTTTGAGTTATGACAGTTACTTTTATAACAATTGTTATGGTTATTTTATCGGCCTTTTTGGGGCATCTTCACCTTCCACAATCTGAAAAATATGAATATTTTAATGGAGAACTTTACATAAGTGTAGAAAGGGCAAACATTCAGTTTACCCCGATAAGTTACTCCGTAAAATCAAAGTATTTTTCACAAAAACGAATGTTGCATCTATCAGTAACTTGTCGTATTTACCAATTTTGTCTATCAAAACATTCCAAAACTCCTTTGACATCTGTCGCAGAAGTTGAGAATTGAATAATCAGCAAAAGAATAACTGCTTATATATTTGAATTTCTTGTTTATTTCTGAAGACGAAGGCAGATTTTGGCATCCGAAACATTAAGATAAGTATTGTATTATTTTTCAGCTATTTTTCTTGATAGGCAAAATTATGAAATAGGGAAGTGAAGATACACAAAAAGGTCGATAAAAAACTGATTTTTCTTCAAAATTATGACTTTCGTTCAATATATTTATCGTTATTATCCATAACTTTTGTTTCAGTTATTATGATAGAAGAAGTTCACACAGCTTATACAGATTTAAGTGAGATTTCTAATTATCATTTTTGAATGAGATCGGGTCAAAATCGAAACTAAAACGTCATTGCCTTCAAAAACAAAAAGTGTTGCCAGACAACATATAACATCATCACGTATCGTAATATTCAATTTACTGGCCAACGAGTGAAGGTTAAGTTTATTTCCTGGACAAAATGACATGAAAGATATCTTGGATTTTTTCCACACGACATGAACACCTTATGGTTTTCATTCAAAACAAACCCAGAAGTCGGACAAAATATAATAACCGATCTTACTCTACCGGACTGATGCGAATGACAGTGAAAGAGATTAGGATTGGGATAAAAAACACATCCCATTTTTATGGACCTGCTCTGTCCGCCAGCACTTCGGAAGTAGACCAAAATAGTAATTCTTTCCTATTCGAGGGTGTAACATTCCAGATATCTGTGATCAGAGCTTTCAAGAGTTTACATTTCTGTGAATCACCTCTGAAATTTGTCAATACAAATAATGCAATGAAAAAAGTTTCATTTGAATTTCATAATAATTCAGAAGCTTAATATTTTGATTTTGGATAGATAATATCCCAGATAAATATTGTTGCAAAACTTATTTGGAACAATTGAACTTCAAATAATAAGATAAGTTTCAACTGTTTTGAAGTGGCGGGGCCAGAAATAGGGGAGAGGTTGAAAGTTTAAAAATTTTTGGAGTCATTTCTTCGACCCCATCAACATAATGATATGTTCATTCAAAGGTTTTCATCTTCCGAAATGAGTTACTGATTTTATCCTTGATTTCACAGATCATATATGGAACTTGAACCTTTTGCAAATCAGAACCTTGCATTTTCGCAAATCAAGTTCTCTGCATTTTCGATGGCATAGGCGCAGTCACGCATTAATGATCTGCTTATTTTACGGTGGTCATATATAGGTTCATAGTGCCTCGTTAGGAATTCTATTACCAATTTCAGCATTTTTTCCGTACCTAGAATCTTTTAACTTTTATTTGAAGATGAATAATCAACTATTTCGCTTGTCTTTGTTTTGGCGGTGAAATTTCAGTCGATTGAATTTCCATTATCGGATTTTTTCTTCATGTTGCTTTCATTCGCTATTTCCTTCAAGTATTTTATGATTGACACTAACATCACAGTTACTAGATTTCCATCTGCCAAGTTGATCTTGAGGTGATTTTGTTGTTTCAAGTCAGAATTTACCCCGAAGGACATAACATCATAGATCCGAATGTTTCACCGACTGAAGGGATACTTGCGAAATGGGTATTGAATTTCACATCACAATTTACCCTTGTCATTTGCTATCATAAAAATCTTTTTGTGTCAATGGATACGAGATTCTTGCGATCTCATTCAATCCAGTGTTCTAGATCACATGGACCTCACACACCTTCAACATTTCTCTACGGTTTTAATGTGTTGTGAGAGAGACGTGAATCAGAGTTTGGGTCACGTTATGATCAAGGTAGAGATTGAAAAGCAACAGTTCCTGGTTGAGTGCACAGTTTCAATACATCCGCAAGGGCAGTTGGTTTCTGGTCCCTTTTTTCTAAAGAACCAGCCAATATCCATCTAGACCGGAGTCGAATATACTCCGACCCGCAATTCTGCATTTATTTCGATGCAGACTTAAGATTGAAGAGACACCTGAGGAGTAACTCTTACCCACAGCTAGAAGAATCATAATTCTTGGCTGAGACCAAGGATGAAATATTTGGGCAATAATAATAAAATTTTACGACGTATTCGGGGAAATGCCCTGTCAGCCACAAACCAAAGCAATGGTGTACAAGATCCGGATGAATAAGGAGCAGTCCATCGTCCACGATGAAATTATAACACAATTACTCAGTATTAGTTAACCAGGTGAAAAATGAGAATTGAAACTTTCTATGTTTTTATATCACTTGTACTGCAATAACTAATGTTATTGCAGTTTCGTCCTACACGGACACGTTCAAACAAATACAAACAAATGAACTGAAATAATCAACAATGTGCATAAACAATCACAATAGGTAATAACAAACGGTTCTGAATGATTTTATTGTCTGAATTTTGTTTACTTGTTACAAAGTGGTTACGCAAATGTGAAAACCGGAGAGTAGAAGAGGTTAATATGGTCAATATACTACGTTACATCCACAATGCTTATGTTTGTCAATTTCCAAGGATTCTAAATAATTGAGTTCTCAGTCCTTGCCTGCATAGTGCAAAATTTCCGTATCGTTTAGAGTCGATTACATTCGGCAATTTAGGCCACATTGTCCAACATAAACACCATCACACTTTGGACTGTCAACTACAAACTGCCTTATAAAGTACTGTTGTTGGATCACAGATGGATCAAAAACACCTTTCGGTTCTGGTGCAGGTGGTTTTTTCAATCGCAGACCGAGGACAGGGATATCAACCTGCCTAGGAGCCATGCTTCTGTATTCCTACCGGAAATTTACGCTATTGAATTGTGTGCGGAGAGATTGGAAGAATCCGTCCTCATACACGAGTCAATAAAAATATTCTTGTACAGTCAAGCGGCGTTGGAAGCTATTGGCTCCTACCAAGCAACGTCTAAATTGTTGGCAAATTGCCAAAAACGACTCTCCTAGATAGAAAGACTCAACAGATTGTCTTTGGTCTGGATTCCTGGCCATATTGGCATGGAAGGCAGTGAGGCTGCTGACTCCCTTACAAAGGAGGGTGCTGCAAGCAGCTTTATTGGACCAGAACCTGTCATTGGCATCGCTTTAGGCTTTGTCAAACAAATGTTGAACAGAAGATATATGGACTTCTGGCATAATCTTCAAGGATTGGCTCACTCCAAGTCGTTCATTCAACCTTCGAAGCTTGATACCAAACAGTTGTTGGACTACAGTAGGGATGAACTACGATGTCTAACAGGCCTTCTAACAGGTCACTGTCATTTGAATCATCATATGCAGAGACTTGGACTGTCAGAAGACAGTGTGTGTTGTCTCTGTTAGGAAAATGATGAAACTGCAGAGCATATACTTAGTGCCTACCCCCCTGGGGACAGATTCAGGTTCTTAGAGTTCGGCAGATTCGTACTTCTTCCATCTGACCCGAAAGACCACTCACCACACAAACTAATCGGCTTCGTTTAGAATCTCGGTTTATTTCGCCGATTGTGAATAAATGTAAGCCACAATATACCCTTGCGGGTTGAGGTGGAGGGTCGAATAGACCCACTTCCTTTATACCTAAACTAACATATATCTTCAAATGAGAAAATGGGAGTGTCTTCTTCGTTGAGAGCATGTTCGGTTAAAGCTGATTTGTCGATTGGTCCGAGTTGACAATTTCTCCTGTGTTGGGGACTGATACCTACACTTCTTTCCGTGGTTCCAATGTAGGTCGACCCGTAGCTACAAGAAATTTGGTTGTTAAAGGTTATCTGGGGTCCTGAGATAACCTTAGACTTTATTCATAAAAAAACCTATCAAACTTTTCTTTACATATATAATATAATTCAATGTACTGTTATACGCATGACCACGTTCTACCATGTACACATATTATTTATTTATTTTACAGAGGAACATAGTTTCAAACCTGGCATCCAGGAAGCGTCTACTTTCAGATCAAAGTTGAAAGGGAAACGAATACTGTATACTTCTTTGTCTGAGGAAAAACAAAATATTTCGAAAATCCCAAAGAAAAGTGATTCTGGCAAGAAACCAATCGATCCCAGTACCCCAGAGGAAACTCACACTAAAGGAAAATTCATACCAAGAACGCAAAATAAAGACAATACTAGTATCATCGACACTTCGCCGCTGAGAAAATCTAGTGGAGCCATACAGTACTGGTGCAGTCCGTGCAACAGAAGATTGGCCTCGAAAGTGGTGTACAAAAGGCATCTCAAATCCGAACTTCATCTAAAAAGAACGACCTTCGATAAAGAATTTGACGAAAGTGATGAAATATTTCCGAAAAAGAGTCCAAAGACCGAACTGAAACTGAACATACCTGGCTTTGGTCCTGAAGATAAAGTATTCCAGCACACCAAAAAGAGAAAAGACCGGAAAAAGATATATGTAAGATGCGCGGTTTGCCATACCAAAGTGCATGCATATTTCATGGGAAAGCATCTTATTTCTCATTATCACTGCCGGAGAGGGGACATAACATCGGAGGAAGCGAAGAAAATGGTTCTGGATAACATTCACAGTGTAGTTTTAGAAAGTCCGTTCCAATGCAGCATTTGTAAGTTCTACTGCAACACCCAGGAAGACTTTTTGAGACACTGGTTGTCCGGTGATCACGCTAGAAAAATTGTTCCTGGTTATTTTTACTGCATAATGTGCAAGCACCGAAGTGAAAGTACTGAAACGATGTACGATCATTTGATTTCTCCCCAACACACAGAGGTAGTGTCTGTGATCAACAGATCAGTGCCAATTGTTCTCAAGAATATCCACCCTATTAGCTGTCTTACCTGCGGTGAGGAGTTCATGCTGAACATGCAACTCCTCAATCATTGCAGAAAATTCAACCACGATGACTCAGTTGTGAAAAAATTCGTAAACGAGTTCTTATGCGATATCTGTGGTATCGGATTTTTGTCAAGTGTGTCTTTGAAGCGTCACAAACAAATCGTGCACAAGATCAAGTACTACATATGCACTCCCTGTAATCTCAAATTCAGTGAGAAAGAGGAAGCAAAGAAACACAGGACATCTGCTCAGCACAAGTATTGCAGTTTAGGCCAAAAATCAGAAGGAAGTCGTGCCAAAACATGTGAATATTGCAAGGAATCATTCACCAATTTCTTGTTATTGAAGCAGCATTTACAGAAAACTCACCCTGAACACAAAATTAGGTAAGTATCAGATATGATAGAGATAACTTATTTCAAATCAAATTTAGTATGTGAATTTTTAACCAAATGATTGAAAAAATACTCATTTCAGTACTGTTCAAAAGTCTATGCTATTCATCTTTCCAAAACTATTAGATATTGAAAAATTGAAAATTAATTTACTGGGTGTCGCATAGAAAACAGTTCACTTTCATATTCTTGCCAAAAACAACGAGCATCTTCTGAAGCCTCTTTTGAAACATTCCTCTACCTCTGGAACCACCTCATATTTTTTTTATCGGAGTCGATACTTTGATGGAAATGTATTTTTTTACTACATGACTTCATTTTTAATTTTTATAATTTTTATGGATATGTTTTCAAGAAAATTAAAATAGTATTGCATCGAATATTGAAACTTACCTCTATTAACCATATTACTGAAATACAGTTGATCTTCATTACCCAACGTATATTACTGATTATCTAAAAAATTTTATTTCGATTGGTTTTCAGTGTAATGAAAAAATCTAACGGTGTGAGGTAGGGTTATCCATGACACTTTGCCTGCCAATTCGCCGTCGAGAAAACTTTTCGTTCATGATGAAACATCATTTCAGTTGTTCTGGAGTACATTTTCGGAATAAATGAAAATTGATTTTGTTTCATTATCAACTGCGTCATTTTCAACAACACTGTCTCGTGTTGGCCCTATACAAAACAATACAAGCGAGATACTGTTGCAAACTTTAAAATCATAGACAAATTATTATAAAACATCATAATATAATTAAATGCAATTAAAAGGTTTAACATAAAAATTAAAAGGAAAAACAGTAAGAACAAGTTATATCAAGACATCCCTTTGCAAGAACTCATCTAAGCTATAATAATCCTCGTTCATCAATAATTCTTTGATATGGTTCTTGAAACTTACTAAGTGTAGGTCCTTGGCATCCTGTAGCAATGAATTATAAAGTAGGATGCCGTTGTACCTAAGAGATTCCTTGAATGTTGAAGTTTTGTGTTTTGGGATGGTCAAGTGTTTAGTTCGTGTTGCATAATTATGAGTGACTGACTCATGATTGAAATGAACTATGTTGTATCTCACATGTAGCAGAGCGTTATAAATATAGATACAGGGTAAAGTTAATATTTTATATTTTGAAAATGAAGCTCTACAGCTAGATCTCGGTGTAATGTCGAATATGATTCTCATGATTCGTT
>WOGP01001064.1:0-20538 GCA_015342065.1 Leptinotarsa undecemlineata | reverse complement strand
TGCATATATTTAATTCAGCAGTTTTCACCAATGTTTCATGTCTTTTCTGTTTTTCAATTGTAATAAGGTTTTCTATTTTTGGAGTTTTTTCAAGTTTAGCCATATTCTTCTTATGGGAATTGCTGGCATCATGTCTTTTTAAATTATATGAGTTACAATGTATTTGTATGTTGCAAGCCACACATGATGGTTTTCCTTTGGTTCCTTGTTTGATCCATTTATATTGGGTTTGCCACTCTGCTTTGAATTTTTGTCCATATTTCTTTTTTTTAATTATTGGTTCACATCCACTGAAATGAGGATGAGAATCTTGAGACTCATCAAGAATTTCACTTAGGCAAAGATCATCGTTTTCAGATTCAGATTCTGATTCTACCACATATCCTTTGGCAATAATTTCCGAAAGATCTACAGATGAATCAACTGATTGTTCATCTGTAGATCTCGATGTTCCTGGTTGTGGATCATCTAGGGAATCTGGTACATTATGTAAACTCTGTAAACTATTCTTGGGATTTCCAGTTGATTATTTTTTTTTTCATAGTTCTTAAAACAAACCTGAGAATGATAAAGGATTCAATTAAAAAAATATTCCATAGTACTACAAATTTACTTACCTATCCATGTTTAAGTGGTTAAGCACCAAAAAATAATATATTCGTTATTGGTATTCATATTCATACATAAAAAATACACACAACGGTCAACATGTCAACAAAATAAAATACTGATAACTGACATCAGTGCAGTCGCAGTGACATAACAACATTACGTGACATTGACAACCATGACATAAGTGAAAGGTGAAAGCATATATGTCAATGTCAATCCAATTGCACTGCACTGTTTAAAAAAAATCTGTTTAAAATCTGTTTTTCCGTTAATCAGCACTGCCAGGAAGTACTAGAGATCCAGAAAAGTACACTCGAATGTGAAATACCTGCTCGTTCCTTAAATCCTTATTTTTTATGTCGAGGTAGATTTGATATGAAATTTCAAATTTTTTCGGCGAGGATTATTCACACTTTCTCAACTTTTTTGTAGCGGGGTAGATTTGCTTGAGGGGAGCAAGCGGGGGAAATTAATCTGGAGAGGGGTAGAAATACCCCGTTCGGGGTAGCTGTGGCAACCCTGATGGAAACTACTTTGTTCTGTTATCATTCTGAAGTCATTTGTCACACTGTCATTTGTCATTTTCCTAACTGGTTTGCTGGTTATTGAGTGAATGTGTCGAGTGAGCGACATTCGAGATTTGAAGCATTTTTGAATTTTTTTTTATTTTCTTCAATGGTTTGGTGTGTTATGAAAACCATATAAATATGGACGTACCTCAGCCTCCAGAAGGTTAGTATCGATGAACTTTCCTTTTCATAAAAGACAGACTAAAGAAGGTTATGTTTTTTAAGATATTGAACTGAGAAATATAATCGACAAATTAGCTCAATTTGTTGCTAGAAATGGACCAGAATTTGAACAGATGACCAAAAACAAACAAAAAGGAAATCCAAAGTTCCAGTTTTTGTATGGTGGTGAATATTTCAATTATTACCAGTATAAGGTTACCACAGAAGAAAGCAGTAAGTTAACTCATTTATTTTTTGAAAAAGATAATTAACAAAGATTTCAGTATTCAAACAGCAGCAGCAAGGCAATATAGTGAACGACCAAAATAGTAACTGGAATACACCGCCCCCTGCTCCAATGCAGAACGCAGCAGAAATTGAACAGTTATCAAAACAACAAGACACTTTACGTGAACAAATAAAGCAAAGTGAACAAAATTTATCTGCACAACACACAGTTCTTCTCCAACAGCAGCAAGCACAAGTGGAACAGACAGTGAAAAAGTGTGAAGCTGTAGACTTGCAAAAAGAAGCAGATGACTGTGAAGTGTCCCTCACTGAAATTCATAGTATTTTACAACCCATAATTGATAGTTGTACAAAAGACAGTATAAGTAATGGCAAGTCCTGGTTTCTTCAACATGCAACAAATAAACAAAAAGCCTGTTGTATTGTAGAGTGCCTGTTGTATAAGTTAGTAGGAATTCCTCCTTTTTATACATGAATTACTTATATCTATGTTTTAGGGTGCTGCAGTCTGGAGTATTTTCCCAAAAATTACATGTGATCTATTTAGTGAATGACCTATTACACCATAGGTAATCATTATATACTATCTGCATGGCTTGCATGGGAATTCTTGGCAATTCAGTTTGATGTGTAATTTTTTGGGATGAAATATCTTTTGTGAATAAATAGTTATCAACTTGGAAATTTTTAACAGAAAATGGGAAAACTTCACAACAGGTTTAAAAAACTGTTTTAAATCTGTTTTTCTGTTAATCAGCTGTCACCCCTATATGAACGACAACTCTCAAAAGTTGAGAAACTTGTGTGAGCTAAGGACTAACAAGGTCTTATATTTTAATGTGTGATTCCTAACACGGTATTAGGATATCTTTATCAGTGAGTTATAAAAAAAAAGTTCAATTGATTTTTCAATGAAAAATTCTGAAAATATCAGCAAGCAAATAATAATAATATTTGTTTACCAAAGAATCAATACATATGTTTACAATGTTTAATAACAATTTTTAAATCGCAGAGTTTAACAAATGAGATCCTTAAACTTATTACATACAGTGTGTCTCACTTCTCATGGAAACACCTCCGTATCTTCTGTAATATTCTAGATAGAAGGATGAAACTCTCAGGACTGATGGAAATGCTCAAAATGCACCTACCACCTGAATGGGGTTGACCAAAGTGATATACACTGTCCGCCACTATAAATATAACACCCCATATTTACTGTAAAACATATTAGGGGGCAAAATAGGCTCAAAATTCCTTCAGATTCGTGATCAGGACTCTACCAACTTACTACGAATACACTTTTTTCCTGAAAAAAATTCAGTCCTGAAAAATATGAATTTGTCTCACTTCTTATGGAAACACCCCCATATCTTCCGTAATATTCGAGGTAGAACGATGAAACTCTCAGGACTGATGGAAATGCTCAAAATGCACCTACCACTTGAATGGGGTAGACCAAAGTGATATACACTGTCCGCCACTCGCGGACTTCCATAACCCTCTAAGGGGCTAACATCTACCCCCTTAGGGGTACTTTAGTATCGACAAAAATATACATATAACTTACATACTACAAATTTTAACTCTAATACTGATCTCCATTTATTTCTAACAGGGAAGGGTACATATTCAGACACACATTAATGATTTCGGGTAGAAACTCGAGGAAAATTTCCTTGTTAATATTCCCCCTAATTTTAACAGAGCAATCCATACAAGGGTAACCAAACGGCTGTTTGGAATGGGACCTTTGTCTCTGTTGATGGTTCTCATCTCAAAAAATCTAGTGTCATGTATCAGTTCCAACAATTTCAGACAAGTTTCATTTATTCTATGGATGTTCTTAATGGCATGTTGAGCACCACCAATTGTTGAAAAACTTTTGCCACTCTGATTGAGGTATCTCCAAAACATGCATTCTGAGTTCAGCCACCGCTTCTTCACGTGTTGAAAAACGTTGACATCTCAGTTTGTTTTTTACGTGTCGGAATGAAAAGAAGTCATTCGGTGCTAAGTCAGGAGTATACGGCGGATGACTCATCAAATCGGTGTTTTGGGTGCTCAAAAATGCAGTTGTTTGAGCCGATGTGTGAGAGCTCGCATTGTCGTTGTGAAGAGATGCTTCAAACTCTCACGTATAGCCATTATAATATTAGTCGATATTTTTTCTTATTTGTTAGCTAGTGGCATAATAGATACAAGATAAAAATTTTGAAACTTTGTATGAACCCAAATAATAATAAATATTTGGCCAAGAATATCCATTTTGATCATTTTGTGTTTTTACAGTGCCAGGAAAAATGCCAATGATTTAAAGGATGCTTTGGAAAGAGTTGTGGTTCCTATGTTTTGCAATGCCAGTATAGCTGCTAATAATGACCAGAGGCAAAAATTAGAGAAATTGTTGAAATTGTGGGAGTCTAAAACGAATTATTTGAAAGCTGATACCTTAGAAAAAATGAGAAACCCACTGCAAAGTTATCAGCAGTATCAGGCTGAACAGGTAGCAAAGTATTCTGCAGAAGTTGCTGCTCTAGCAGCACAAACTAAAGTAACATTTGATGGTTACCAAGCTCAGCACCAAGCATTTGTTTGTCATGCTATGCAACAGATAATGGACTTACAACAACAAAAACAAAATTTGGAACAGCACACATCAGTTCCAAATCAACAAATTCAGTTGCCCCCTACTAATTCATCTTCAATCATTCCCCTCGAAACAATTCAAGCTAGCCTACAACAGACCATACAAAGTCTTTCTCAGAGTATAAATACAACATCTACTCCAAATTCACAAACCTTTTCTATTCCAACCATGAACCCTCCAAATCCTAACGATACTTATCTACAGATGAACCCTTCTGTCCCTCCACCAACTTTGAATCAGTCGAACATGAATCAGCAACCTCCAGAAATGAACCAAATGCTCACAAATAACGTGAACAATTTGAATCAACCTCAAAACAACTATTCTGACATGAGTACCATTCCTGTTTTTCCTGTGACACCGGATTTGAGTCAACAACCACCGCCGATAGGCCAACCTCCAAATGGGATAGAAAACATTAACATTCCCTTCACACAGCCACCTCCGGGTTACTTTTCACCTCCTGGGATGTTTCCGGATTTCTCCAAGCCTCCTCCTGGCTTCATTTCAAAACCGGATACTTATCTAGAAGATCTTATGCCAACTGCACCATATTACGACTTACCTGCTGGACTAATGGTTCCTCTTGTCAAGGTATGTCTGACATTTTATTGTGTATATATTGATTTATTTGTAGGTAAAGCACTATTTATGTCTGTGCTGCTCTTAAAAACGAGGGACTTCAACCATAGATTTGTTAAAACTGTCTTAATACATAAAAAAAGTGAGAAATTGGTACAGGACCATTTAATTTATTTCAAACCCTTCAACTGTTGCAGATGATTTGATTTAGACATGTACAGCCTTCAGTGCTCATATTGAAAGTTGTCATATGGTAAATATAAGCCTTAAAACATTGGGGACTGGAGATAGGGTTATTTTTAGGAGTTAATGTGAGAGTTGAGTTTTATATTTTAGAAAGATGATTTTAAAAACAGATTCAAACAATACATTTTATTCATATGACAATTGTATGTTCCTTCATTGATAAATTATCTATATCTAAATTATCCAAATTTGCCATATAGAAACTTCTTTACTTCCTTATGTTAGTAAAAAAAGTTGAATACATTAGATGATTCTGTTCACAAAATAAGAAGTACTGTGAAGTTGAAATTTTACCTCATTGTATTTTTTTAATATTGTATTCATTTTGAGTAAGTATTTATCAAATGTTTTTTCAACATTGAGTATAGTTTTATTGAATTTTCTTTCTGTTACTATATATTTCTGTGGGTGACTTTTCGTAAAAAAACTTTTTAATTTCCCTCTATTGTCCTACTGAAATTCATCGTAATTGTTTTATGCCTATGGGTTTCAATGATTTTTAGAGATCCTCAAATTTTTCGTACATCTTAGGTCTTAGAATGTGTTCAGTCGCTGCCTACTCCTTTGCATTATAATTTTTCCCTTTTTGTTGATTTATCTTTTGATGGTTTCAGTATACATACTTTCACAAGTGTGGAATGTACAATATACACTGTGACTTCAGTGGTTTCATACTCCTTGAGTTGTCTTATTGAATTGAGAACAGTTAAAAAAAGAAGGGGGTATATTTTCAGAAGAGACTAATTTTTGGGAAAGAAAGGTTTTGGCTTTCTACTTCCTCATCTTCATTCCCATATTTTTCTGTATAAAGATGAAGAAGTAGAAAGTCAAAACATTTCTTTCCCGAAAGTTCAAAAAGGATTTTTGAAATGTATCTTCCATGTCTTGTGTTAAATAAAATAGATACATAATCTTTTGAGTACTCGCAGTCACCGGTGAAAATCCTCAAAGAGTCTTTCATATGTTATTTTCATGGTCTGTCCTTATTCCACCGTTTATCCCTTGCTGTTATATTTCCTGTGTGATTTACCTATTCTATTTAAAGAATTTTTTTATGTTTATGTTCTAGTTCTTAAATTCTCTTATCCCTTCTCGATAGTGATTTTTAGGTTAGGGCTTTCTAAGTTAATAAGGAAATTACATCATTAAAAGATTTGAGACCAAGCTTGTGCATTAACCAGTCTTGAGGCAATTATTTACTCTCCATCACATGGAGACAAAAGTTCATCAAAACAAGAAGGATGACAATCGCGGTAAATGACAAATAACATTGACTGTAACCACAAAAGCTTTACTCAGTTCTGACAGGATATTATTTAAGAAAATACTTCCTTCCGGAAGTATTTTTGCTGGATATAAAAATTCATCAATACTCTAAGGATAACAATTGCAGTAAATGACAATAACATTGACTGTAACCACAAAACCTTCACTCAATTTTAACTGGATATTATTAAAAAAATACTTCCTTCTGGAAGTATTTTTTTGCTGGGGATGAAAATTCCACAAAACTCTAAGGATAACAATTGCGGTAAATTACAATAACATTGACTGTAACCACAAAACCTTTACTCAATTCTGACTGGATATTATTAAAAAAAATACTTCCTTCTGGAAGCATTATTTTAAAGTATTTTTTATTGGAGATAAAAATTCATCAAAACTCGAAGAATAACAATAGTGGTTTTTGAAAAGATTTTGTTTAAAAAATAATTTATATTTTATTTAGTGGAAAAGTATGTTTACATTATATTCCACATTCAGTTCATCAGTTATTAGTTCTGACCTAAGCCAGACCATTTCTCTGAGACTATGTTCTAACTAATATTGTCTTTATAGCCTAAGAGCTGATGTCATATTTGGAGAAGGTATATTAGGTAACTTGAAATTTAAAAAAATCTACCATATTGAAGTTAGTGAATCAAGTGTCATACGAAACAGAGCTTCCAGATTTGTCAAACGTTTATTTCCTTCTTTGAATGTCATTCATTCATATGGCATCTGATAAATTTATTACCGAGCTAAATGTGAGTCATGACAGATATCAGTCTACAAGTAACCTATCAATAGAATAAGTGAGCACGTATATTTTCCCTTGACGCTATCTAAGGGATCAACGGAATAGTAAATCCACGATTATTAATGGTAAATATGGCTTGCAGAAACAAGCTTCGACATTGACCGCCTAACAAGATTTGTCATCTGTTTCTGCAACTTTCGCTGCGGTGGTGCTAGACTGAATGCATTGTTGAGCTTAACTGACTTTAAAGGATAAGCCTGAATAGGGACATCTCCCCTTGTGAAGACACACTATCTGTGGGATCTACAGAAGACAATATATGAATGCCAAAGATAAAAGAGGCTCCTTGCAGTGGTCGTCTTTTATCTTTAGCATTCACTACACAGCAAATAGTTGAATCCAAAGTCCAATATCAAAGTATTCATAATCCAATACCAGACAGCGCTTTTTCGACCTACTTCAAGTCGGTGGTGCTAGGCTGAACCGCGAATGCATTGTTAGACTCAAATATTCATTAAGGACAAGCCTGGGTTGTTAGACTCAAATGTTCTTTAAGGACAAGCCTGAGTATGAGTAAGCATGGCCATCTCCCCTCACGATAACGCCATCTGTAGGGTCGACAGATGACTCAAACCATGAATATCAAAGATAAACAAGACTGTTGAAGGCAGCTCATTTCAAAGCCAAGCCTTGATATTGGCTGCTGAACAAGATTCGCCCTCTGTCTCTGCAGCTTTAACTACAAGCCAACGAGTTGAAACAAAAAAGAATTCAAGTATTAATTTATTGTGAGATTTCCACTAGACAGTTTACAAAACTGAAACACTTGTTTCACTATACAATAGCTTCATCAAGTGATGGATTTTCGTCAAGAATTAGACAATACTACACAACCAAAAAAAAATGGTTTTGTTTGTTGTTGCAAGTGTTTTACAAGGACTGTTTGTTGAATAAGGGCAAATTGATGGAAAAAGGTTGAAAATGTTGATTATTTCTGTACATATAGTCATAAATTAGTCATGGATGGATATTTCAAAATTTACGTTACATAATAAGATTTCAGTTTGCTTATATAGAATTGAGTTGGTGCTGTTAAAATACTAGTGTTGAGTATCAATTCCGAGGGTGTTGAACCTTTCGTGGGGAATTAGAGGGAAGGCAATTATTGTAACTACACATCTCACCGGCAGCTACACTCCAACAAAGCTAAAGACTCTAGCCCTATCCAAAGAAATTAGCGACTACTAAAAGGGATAGTACTTTTGTAAATTTAATTATAGGGCAATCTTCAGTCAAGCACTTCTAGTAATTCCAAAGAACAATGTATTTTAGCTGATTACTTCCCATGTTTAAACCTCTAACACTTTTTTTGTTCTCTATTCTGTTTATTTCAACTATAAATTGCTTTCCAACTTTCAGTTCTTTTGTAAACGATTATTTTTTTAGTAATCAAATCATACTAGATATTGTACAATGTTACACATAACTGTTGGTAGCTTATTGAATTTACATTCACTTGAGAGGTAGTGATTAAATTTCTGGTAGAAATTGAAAGTGACCTTTTCACGCATCGAAACTGCTTTTTGAAGGACATTTCCCAGTTATAATCGGGAGATAATAATTTTATAGCAGGTGACATCATCAGATGATTCCAGTCATTTTTTCATAATGTTTTCAAAAAGTTTTGTGAACTGTTCCAGAGTGTATGGGAAAAATAATTCATCATATACATCTCCTGTTAGTGATTGTTGGCAAATAATAAATACTGGAAATCATGAATGGAGTTAAAAAGTGTCAGTACTATCATTCTCCTATACAGTTTCACAAATTACTGTGCAATGACTCATTTCGGTGGCTGTAGGCAAATTCTTATGGCTTGTGAATGAAAATAATTCAAATACAGTTATAAAGTAATGATTTACTCATCTGTGATTGACCTTGCCCTGGTCAATTGTTATTGGTCCGAAGTTGTAGGTTATGGATCATCGCCTACTTTATCCTACAAGAAACCATCAAATAATTGTCACTTTTTTCAATAGTCAGGAAAACAGTATAACATTTTCCATAGATGCATATAAAAGGTCTGCCATGTCACTGCACTTCGGTGTTGGATCTTTATTGTATTAAAATTTTGCAATCATCATCTTTTGAAATTATAAAATGAGCTGGAGATTTTTTATTTTAGAAGAATTCCTGATATACGAATGAAAAAACGTTATTCCGCAATACTTACATAGTGCAGAATGATGTTAGAACTACGTTGGATTTGACAACTATACACTATTATCCATAATAATCATTACACAATTTTCACAAATATTTCAATTTCTAGACGCGTTTTGCTGACTCAGTAGCTTCCTCTGGAATTATTATATTCAACAATTAATACAAACATGTGGAATAATTCAAATTCTTTATTGACCAGTTCGGTACAAAATTGTACATAATATGTTAAGTCATAATTTTTACAGTAAACAATACACCCATAATATATCATATACATCATATTATTTACAGTTAACAATAAAATAATTATATATCAGACATACACGTATCAAACCCACAATATAGAGACATTTACCAATTACAATCATTCAGGAATTCTTCGCAACTGTAGTAACATTTGTCTAGTAAAAGTTTTTTAATGCTCCTGTAGAATAACTTGTCTGTTTTAATTTGTGTAATAGCAGACTGCAGCACATTGTAAAGGTTGACTGCATTATTTGGTGGCGATTCTTTACATGGAGGTTTTGTGTCTAGGCACCTTTAATAAATTTCCATTACGCGTTGGATATTCATGACATGATGAGGTTTTTTCAAGCAGTGACTCGTTTTTTCTGGCGTAGTTCACACATTTATATATCTATATGCAGGGAGCTTTCTCTAATGAATACTGACCTACAGCTCTCTAAGTAGTTCATGTCAGATATCAGTCCTACTAGTCGTTTCTGTAATACAAACATCCTGGTGAAGTTTTTTGCACTTCCCCAAGACATTATATTGTAAGAAATGTGTGAATACGCCATTGCATAGTAGACACTCAGCAGACTTTACTTCCTTATACATTGCTTCATCTGTTTCATTGCAAAATATGCTTTGTTTAATTTACAACATATACTATCAATATGTGAATCCCAAGTCATTTGTTCATTCAAAATTGTACCCAAAAATTTAGCAATATCAAGTGAGTCGCATATGTGATCTGGAATATTGTTCTTTCTGTTATAGAATATCATAGAAACAGATTTGGTAGTTTTTAAGATAAGGTGGTTAAGTTGACACCATTCTGAGAATTTTTCAATCACTCAATTAATTTGTTCTATCAATATTTTGAGATTTCTCCCTGATACAGCGATAGTCGTATCATCAGGAAACATTATGATTGGACAATTTGATAAGCGTTCCGGCAAATCATTAATGAAAATAAGAAATTATAGGGGTTCGAATATCTATCCCTGGGGAACACCTGTGTTTACGTTGAAAGATTTGGATAAAACATCATCATACTTCACAATCATGTTGCGATTTTTCATGTAGGACTCTATTCACTTGAGTAGGTTTTGTGGAAGTTGGAACACCGTCAACTTCTCCATTAGCAATTCTGATGAGACCATATCGACAGCCTTGGTTAAGTCGAAAAAAATCGCGAATACAAAATGGCTAGAGTGGACTTCTGTGTAGATATAATTGATCAGATTTTGAAATACTGTTTCTACTGAACGGTTTATCCTAAAACAATGCCGATTTGTGCAGAGTAAATTATTACTTTCCAAGTATGTAATCTGTTTACCACGAATTTCTCCAGAAGTTTATTCTTTGAAAGTTGTGTAATTATTATCGTGGATAGTGTTATTAATTTTCAACAGTCATAAGTATACAATAAAATGAAATACATTTTCATTTATATATTTACTATAATCTCTTTTCTTTTCAAAAATTTGACTTTTCGGAACAACTTTCTTTGTCGCATTAAATCTTTAATTTTTCGGCCCTTTAGTTTGGACAAATAAAGGGATTGGAAATATTTATCAAAGCTGTGGTCATTTTTTGTATGCTTCTATATTTCTGTTTCATCCTTCTTCAGTAGAATATCTACTTATCTCTTTTAAGATAAACACATTTAATTAGTGTTCCCTTTTTTGTAATTCCAATTTGGATTTTGTCATTTTGATGATATTCATTAAAAAATAAGTCAAACCGCTTTGGCCATCAACTTTCTACAGCAGAATTATCATCTTTACGTCTCAACCATATTTTTGGACTATTCTGGTAAGTTTCCATAAAGTGATTTCCAAAATGTCAAATATAATTTTATTCAGGATTGATAACACAGGGCGACCTATATCTCTGCCACATAGCTGTTGATAATTCATCTTGGAAAATTTAGGGTATATAGAATACATTAATATTGTTTTTCTTGTCTATAAAAGTTGAGTTGATCAAAAACTTGGATATGAATTATAATCAAATCTATAACTGAATAAATCCAAAGTAGAGAGAGAAAATGCATACACATTTCATGAATTTACAGTATTGCTTTGTTTTTACAACATGGTTTTAACATTTATGTGGATTATTATATTCAATAATCAAGACAAAAAGGTGGAGTAAAACATTTATTCCTTGAAAAATATTTCAGAAGTTCAAAAACTTTGCAGCTGAGACATATATGGTTTCCCGTTCTTTCTATTTTTGTTGAGTAACATTTTTTACAGTTTCGTCAAACAAAAATTTAGTGGACAAGCAACGTTATTGTTTACAAGTTTCCATCTTGGATAGTTAATATTTTCAATCACATGATGAAATGTAGAGAAGTTCATGCAAAGCCATTTGTATAGATATATCTTAAAACGTCTAACAGTTGTTAGGTATTCTATGCTATAGAGGTTCAACTTAACTCATTTACACTGTAACAAATGAGTTTATTTTATTCATGTTTTCGAAATCTGAAAAGTCTGCACAAAAATGATATTCAGTAAGCAGAATTAAAGTTATATTTAGTGAAAATTTTGTTATTTCTTCATGATGTTGATTTTTTTTTTCTTGATTATTCCATGTTCTGCAGCTGAAAAGGAATTTAGTAAGGTTCAGCGCCACAACAAATACTAGTAGTCGTATCGACAATCTGGTACTTTTGGATATGCCAATTTTTCATTAATCGAATAACTACAATCAGACGTAAAAAGTTTTGAATGGATTTTGAAATTTGGAACCAGGATTATATGCAGTCTTGATTTCTCCTTCCTCTTGAACCTTTTTTCCATTGATTATACGAAATAGTATTGCATTTATGCATGAAAATACTCTTCTTGATTTGATACTTTTCTCGGTATTCAGTGATTCAAAATTACAATAGAACACTTTAATACTTCAATTGCACCTTTATTATTTATTGTGTTACTATCGTTTCTAACCCTCTGTCGAATTCTGAACTATTTTGCCATGATCATCCTTCAAGCTGTTATCTCTTGTTCAAACAGCTTGTAACATGTTATCATGTGACGATGTTACGTCGATATTTTCTAAACATTATTATAGTACATCCAAAATTACAAAATCTTATTTTTCTATAATTTTGACTTTCAACTCCGAATTCAAACTTTGAAACTTGGGATTCCGACATCAAACTCGGAATTCCGACATCAAACTCGGAATTCCGACTTCAAACTCGGAATTCCGACTTCAAACTCAGAATTCTGAGTTGAAAGTCGAAAAAATGTAAGATCAGTTTAGATAAAACGATCAGGTTACATTGGGTTATGAAAATAACATCTTAATTCCGAGTTTTGGCTTTTTGCTTCTCAATCTCCATACAAAAAAAAGTGCGAGAGAAACGAAGAAAGCAATTAATTTCAAAATAAGCTCTTTACAAAGATGTGTAGTAGTAGTAGATCATGCAAAGAAGTAAATTTCAGCCACAAACCGGAAGAAAAAGCCCTCCTGAAACAGCTACTTTCATATAAACATTGAATTACACAAAAAACATTTTTCCTGTTTAGTTTGTACTCCAAACATCCGTAATGAAATTGAATCAGATATCATTATCTACACATCTTTATCCCAACATCAAACCGTAATTTTTACACCTCGACACGTGATGATCATCAAGTGATCATCTACAAGAGGAAGAGTGAACTAAATAAACATACAATGTTGTCCTTATTCATACCATAGATATCTTAGCTAGGTCCTGTGTCTTAATTGTCTTGAATTAACTTTACATTGTTGCTTTATCTACTAGTCTTGTAGCCAGGTAAGTTTTATAATTTTACATTCAACAAGTGTTGTTCATGACGAAGAATTTCAACAATGAGGTTTTAATGATGAACGAGAACGGGAATGTTTCCTACTTATTCATCAAACTCAAACACATGTTCATGCAGCTGCAGTTTCGGAAGAATGTATCATCTTTCCCTCCAACCGATTTCCTGGAGTCTTTGAAGTCCACTAGATACTCGTTAGGACAACAAGAGGATTGGGGTTCTTGTTGAATACTCTTCGTGAGCAAAACAATAGCAAAATCAATACTCCTGACCGCTCTGGATCGAATGATTCCGTACAGTCCATCTCGTCTTGTGTTTGTAAATCTTTTGCTGGAAAAATCTTCACTTGTTTACTTTGTAGTAAATGTTCAAGAGGTAGCGAAAACTTATGTGAATTTCTGGAACTTCATCTAGCGTTTTCCTAATATGACTAATAACCAGTACGTGCAAAGGTTATTGTTAAATCATCTGAAAATGACATTTTTAACAGGTGATGATCGACTGTATTGCCAAACATGCGCCAAACTAACTGACAGTTATAAGAAAACAAGTATAGGCGAGGCACCAGTCAATCTAATAATAACACTGATGATCTTCAAATAAGACTCAACCTCTGATTGAAGCAAGAAACTCTTTCGAAGGTTCGAAATAGATGAACATTTCAATCTAGCAGACCAGTGTTATAATATTCATGCAGTCATTATTCACTGTGGTTCTGGCGTTGAATTTGGTCATTATTATGCCTTGGTCAATGACGAAACGGACTGGTTTAAGTTTGACGATAGTCGTGTAACGAAGTGTTCTGGCGAAGTACTGATTCTATTGAAGCCTCTGGAGACATCCTACATTTTGTTTTATGAGAGAGAGAACATTGGCAGATCAAGATCTTCAGATGATGTGGTGCTGCATGTTTTTCCTGGTTTTCCTGCAGCTGAAAAACAAATGCGCCACTGGAATCAATGAAGTATCCCCGGAGCGCCAATTAATTTTAATTGTTTTTATTTTTATCGTTGTTTTATTAAAATATTATTTCAGCGAACTATATAGTAGAAAAAGGAAGAAAAAGTTCAGGTTAAGAATGAACGAAATCTCAGCTTTTGGAAACGACGAAAACTAAAATAAATATATCTCAATTCCATACCACCAATACACGATGAACTTTGTAAAAATTTTCAAGGAATGTATGAAGGTGGTATTTGAAACAAGTCATACACTACAGAACCTTTTAGGAAATCCAAAGGACAAAGTCGAGAATTCGGAATAGTCTGGTATTTACGAAATTGAATGTAGGTAAAGACTGTGATTCAAAATATTTTGGATAGACTAAAAGATCTATCAAAATAAGATATAATGAACACTCAGCATACCTACAATATGGAAGACCAGAAAAATCAGCAGTCGCCCATCATGTTTTGCAACAAAACCATTCTATAGACTTCAGTTCATTAAGATTAGTTAGACAATTTAACAACAACAGGCATCTAGAATAATCTAGATGTCTACGAGAGTGTAGAAATAAGTAAACATAATAATATTATTAATAACGATAGTGGACCAATACCTAATATAACTTGTTGAAATAATATTTTACTTATCATATTTACCTGGCCACATTGTAAAGTTGATTTAAGACTTGTAGATAGGGCAACATTGTAAAATTAATTTGAGACAATTAAGAGGCAGGTATCTATCAGAGGCATCTATGGTATAAATGAGGACAACATTGTATGTATATTTTAATCTTCCTCTTGAAAAGGATCACTTGGTGATTGAAACTCGTGTCGAGCTGTTAAAAATAACGGTTTGGTGTTGGGTTAAAACTCCAATAATATTCATTACTACACCAAAGATTCCAAACAGTGCATCACAAGTATGCATCATTGTAAATATATGTTGCAATTAATTGCTTTCTTCCTTTGGAAGATTCCCACACTTTCTTTGGATAAAGATGGAGAAGTAGCATGCCAAAACCTTTTTGAATTCAGGATCCCGGTTACAAATTCAGAATCAAGTTCCACAAAACAGTTGTTGAGAAACGTGTGATGTCAGCATTCCGTCCATAATTCTGGATGGAAAATTGTGTTTTTTATTGAATTCACATCTATTCTGAACAAAAAATTCATACAATGTCTTTTATGATGCATCTTATAATGTAGAATGACTTCTTACTCTGGAATTCGTAATGGTATTTTGACACACTTATTCTAGTTGGAAGAAACATCATATAAACCGTTAGATCCTAAAGATATTAGGTTGCCCCCACCAGCCCCTCCGAGTGAACGACTGCTGGCAGCTGTTGAGGCTTTCTACTCTCTACCAAGCCACGAACGGCCCAGAGACAGGTAAAAAATAGGCTTTGTAGGACTCTCAAATGTTCCATTTAGTTTTTCTCTGTGGATAATTTATGGCATTTGAGGTAAATTTTGGGAAACAGTTTTTGAAAAGAAATCATTGCATTTTAATCATGAAGAAGTTATTAATGAATGTGTTTTTATGTTATTTAACTCTCACTGTTATTTTTTAACACGCTTTTATTAGCTTCACTTGTATGTTTGTGTGTAATCGACTCCTTTGAACTTTAAACATATAGATGTATATTATTAAACTTAGACAACCACACCGTCTGCGCATGCGTATCTATTTTATATTAAAACAAATGGTCTTGAAATAACAAGCCAAACTGAAAAATGGAAAATAAATAACAGTTCAAAAAACTAAAAAAATACACTTTAACAGCAATACAAACTAAAAAATGAAAGATAATTCAAACTAATTTAAGATTATGTTCAACATCGATAATAAGTCCTTTGAATTGATGTAACTAATGACTTCAATAAATCTGAAATCAGAATTAATTTATTTACAAAAAACCAGTTTTGTTGTAAAGAAGCATGGGGTGCTAAATAACCATTGTTATAAATACTTGGTTAGAAGCTGTTTGCCAGATTGGAGCCATAATAAATGCTATGTATCATACTGTAAAAGTGTTTGCAAATTGGATTCTTTCCCCTGTTTTGTTTTATGTATTTTTTTTATGGTACTTCCTTTTTATATTCTATGGTGTACTAAGATAAGAGATGAATATTCTCGCAGGGAATGTATAATTTTTATTCCATTAGAGTAATAAATAGTTTATGGTAGTGGTTGTTCATATTAACTACCCTCATCAACCCATAAATAGCAATAAAAATATAATTTTGAGCATCCCATGCTTTTTTACAACTAAATATTTTTTTTGTGAATAGATTTATTTTGATTTCAGACTTATTAAAAGTCATTAGTTACATATAATTCTAGGATGGGGTGATATTGCTTCTTGTCATTTAAACAAAGTTGAAGTACTTGAAAAAAAATTGAAAATGATTTATGGTAAGACAAAATTTTTTATGTAAGACAATTGTATGTATACAGTTTACTTCAATATTTATATAAAAACAGAAGTAAGCTACAACCTATCACAAACCCATATAATATCTTGGTCAGAAAAGTTATATTTATTTGAGTGCAAAATTATTTAATTATCTTCCTGATAATTATAAAACATGTATAAGAATATGTAACTCTGAACAACTATTTAAGAAATATTTTAACTTCATTTACTATATGAAAAGAGGGACCGGACCACACATTGTCTTGTTGAAAATACAATGAACTTATATAAATAGAATATAATTTTACTCTACCTATCATGAGAAATGTGATTTTTAATAGTAACCTACTTCAATGATTATAATTGTATGGTAAAACTTGAGTTTATTACCAAATGTCATAATTATTACACGTCCGCAACGGTAGAAGTTTTTATGGGTTTCAAATACTTATTGGTTGAATACACTGATACTAGAATTTATATATAAATGTTTTTTTATATTCAAATTATAACCCATGTACAAGGTTCTTCCTTCAGTGGGATTCTCTCTTTTTATTTGCCACTTAAGTTACTACATTATTATTTATTTATTTGTAAAATTTTGTATATTAAGCAAATAAAGTTATATTATTATTATATTCTCAAGCCATATAACTTATTATCGATGTTGAACACAATCCTAAATTAGTTTCAAATTATTTTTATTTTTTAGTTTGTGTTGCTATTAAAGTGTGTTTTTTAAGTTTTTGAACGAACTATTATTTATGACTGTTATTATCAATAAGTTTATATATGGATAGTATAAAAAGTTAGTAGTACTCCAAGTGCCGTGATGTATTAAAATTGTGGTATTATTTCGTGTAAAAATAGGAAAACTTTAGAAGACTGCCACTCTAAACTGTAAATAACTGCCAAATTAGTATAAATAATTATCAAGAAGATTACTTTTCATAATTTTCCCAAATTTTGTCTTAAAATGTGGTCGAATATGTAACAGTTTTTGAACAGATAAACTGTGCTTCTGCCAAAAAAATCATTATTCATTTAATTAATCAAATAGTCCAGCTTTCATATTATCTTCAGTATTTTATTTGTGACAGATAATAATCAAGCATAACATTTTAACTGAGGATCAGATGATCTTCAGAGAAATTTTTACTTGTAAAATATTGTTGTTTATAGTAATTTTGGAATCCTAAAATGCTAGTGAAGAGAGTGGTGTTCATATAGTTAACGATGGAACACTACGAAGAATTCTAAATATCAATAGGTAGATTTGCAGCATCGTGTCATATAACAAAACAAATGAAAATACTTTAACGCACACCAGAACTGTGAAAGCATTTCAACTATCCTATATTTCGCCAACCATATTGTCATTTCTAGAAATTAGCTTGGATCACTTCTTTATAATGCCAAAATGGTTGATTAAACGTGTACTGAGAAAAGTCTCTTCACAGTTATGATTTTCATTTATCATCACACATCCCTTTGCTTTGCCATAAATAATAAATGTACTATCGTTGAAATATATGGACAATGTCATATTTTGCTATCTGACTGATTTAATTTGGCATTATTGAATTGTTACATCAGTATTATTGGATGAAACTGAATATGATCACACATACATTCAATATTATCAGCTTTTATTGCCCTAAATTCTAATTGAGAGTCCTGATTTTCTTTTTTATGTACATACATTTTATTACTGGATTGATTTGTAATGTGAAATTTCTTATAAATTGTTGTATCATGTTTGAAAAATACAGCGAAGGTTGGGAAAAACTAGGTTTGTATGAATACTACAAGGCTAAAAACATAGCCAAAAAAGAAAAAGAAGACATGATAGAAGCAGGCCTCAGACAAAAATCAAGGAGTCCTAGCCCAATAGAGCTGCCTTGTGAGAAAGAACTTCCTCCACCTAAAAGGAGGTATCGAAGTAAATCTCCTACACCTCCTCCTGTCACTTCCCATCGAAGCACTAAAAGATCCAGAAGCAGGTCAAGGTCTAGGAGTAGATCGAGATCTAGATCTAGGAGCCCTAGAAGGAGACATAGAAATGACAGGGATCGAGATTCGAGACGGGATGGTCGAGAAAGCAGGAGACGAAGAAGCAGGTCCACTTCTAGGACTAGGTCACCAGTCAGGAGATCTATCTCACCACCGCACACTAGCTTTAGGTGAGTGCATACTTGTTTTTTTGTTTTCAGTAAATATTTATTTTAAAGCGTGATGGAAAGCAATGTAGAACTATTTCAATGTGTAATTATACAGAGCAGTTCATAAGTAACGCATACCTGCATCTGTGTTCTTGTTTGATCACCATCTTCTAGTAATATCAGAACTTCATTTCGTTGAATAATGATTTACCTGACAATTAGCAATAAATAAGTAGAATATATTTTCATAGACGTAGCAAATACACCAATTTCAATATATAACTTGCAAGGACATGACAAAAGAATTTTTTTTTATGGGTATTTTGCCACGATAAATTTAAATTGAATAGTTAGAGACACAAAATCAGTTACAAAATTGACAGATATATGGTATAGTTCAGGATTCCCTTGGTTATGTCAATTTCAAATAGATTTTTAAATTTCAGAATTGAAATATTTTGATGGAGAATGTAGATATTTGAAAAAATATATACAGTATACAAAATCCCGAAACCGTCAAATTTAAATTATAATTTGACATAATTCAACGGAAAAATGCTACCCCTACCTTCAACTCCCGTCGAATGACAGGTACAACCCCCAATTTTTTCAATAGGAAGTATAGGCTTGTGATCTATCGTTTGAAATGTCTTTTCATTCTCTATTCAAAAATGTTATCGCTTTCAAGTTTATTGCAACAATTAAGATAAAATAAATTAAAATCATGTGATTACCGAAACTCGATAAACTACACTCAAAACCTATTCTAATATACTCAAAACTTATTTTATGTTGAGGTATTAATAATAAGAAAGTAAGCAAAAACCATAGCAATATTCTTTTTAGATGGCATCCTTTAAAAACTGTTGACAATTTCCTTGGCAACATTAGTTTAAAACGCCTTGTCAACTTGTTTTGTATGTTACATTAGTATTTTAATTTAAGTTTAAAGTTCTTTAAGTTCAAGTCTGACAATTGGTTAGATTAACGGAAATGCATAAAATGACAATTTTACAAATGATTGGTTACAGAGATAAATCCCGAACACAACAGGAAGTAGCTCGTCTATTTCATGAGAAATTTCTTAATTTACTGCCTATATCTCAAGGAACAATAAGCAAAATAGAGAAGTAGTTTCGAGAGTTTGGTCATGTGGGGCAGATAAAAAAGCAGCTGCCAATGCAATGATGAATTCAAATTAGATGTGATGCTTGATTTTGAGGAAAACCCACATACATCGAGTAGACAGGCGTCCACTACATTTACTGTTAGCCATACATCGATAGTAAACATTGTTCGATAAGGACTGTAGTAACCATGTGGGCCGGGTGTTAGATATTTAAAAAAAAAAGAAGGCACTTCGGAAAATTAGTAATGGAAGACACCAATCTTAATTTGGTTCCTTCTGATATCACTTCCTAATATTTGTTCGTGGGGTACTGCGGTGGCGAACCTGAAGGATGCTGCTTTGGTGGTAGATGATGATAATTTTTTCACCATACATTTAGCGGAACACACTTCTTTTTCCGAGCACACTTTTTGCTTGTCTGTCCTTTATATTGTAACGAATTAAAGAATTCACTGTCTTAAACTAATTTATTTTAACAATATTTCACTGATACAACTATTTATATTAACCACTTAGCAATA
>WOGP01001063.1:0-20539 GCA_015342065.1 Leptinotarsa undecemlineata | reverse complement strand
TTGGTAACATTATATTCTAATCCGTAACAGATACGAAGACGATTAAATGGGAAAAAAGAAAAAGATAACTGTCATTGGAAACATACAATGCTCAAAAAATAATTATGGAGCCTCTCGCCCTTCTCGAGTTAAACGGGAAATATCAAAAAGGCTGTTTTTCGTTTTTTTCGAATGGAATTGTTATTTCGGAGAATATTAAGAAATTGAAAAGGAAAACGTTTCGTGTCAACATGGCCACCATCAACTTTTTTAAATACGGTATGATTACTGCCGTAATCAGTAACAACAATTTTAAATTACGGTCCTGTCGTTATTTCTTGTGTAAATTGTTTCGATTTCTTCAAAAAATATGTCAAACTACTAAAAAAATTCGACAGGAGGTACCCTAACACAATGCAAATTCATACTTTTTGGTTTTAGAAATTTTTGTATAGCCGTAATTCTTCTTTCAAGGCATATTTCTCCCTAATCAATTATAATTCGTAGTATTTCTGTAATTCTCAATCCTGGAAGTAACGAAAATATCAGGTTTTGGTCAAAATTCCATTGTTGTATAATTTGGTATGATCAAATAACATCTCAGTTCCACTTTTGTCAAGGAATATGTCTGTTGAGCTATACCCGAATCGTCGTATTCCGAATATCCAAATGTTTAGACTTTACGAGTAGACGATTAGAATGAAATTTGAAGAACTATGGTGCATTTGACAGAAAGAAAACATGAAAATATGTGGTTACTGGACGTGTGAGAAATCAAGTAAATGTTATAGGTGAGCGAATATTATCACATAAAAATTTACAATTTAGAATTGTTGTTGTCCCTTATAGGTGGAATAATACAAATGAACATTTACATAGGAAAATCAATTTCCAAGAAATGTTCGGATTAAATGTGTTGGGAATTGTGGGAACAAACATCCTTGACCTTTTCTTTTACGAAGAACATTTAAATAGTGGAATGTATCTTCATTTTCTATTCAATAAATTCGATGGCTACTTAGATGAATTGTCACTGAATACCCGTATTGAAATACAATGGGTAGCTCGATCCCCAGATCTTACTTCTTTAGATTTTTTTGTCTGGGGATACATAAAGGATGAAATTTTTTCAACACCAAGTACAGATATAGACCATCTCAAACAAAAAACTAAGAGATGCATGTATTAGTGTCATACCTATTATGCTAGATAATTGCCACAGAAATTGTCTGGAACGACAACCTATGTGCATTCAACAAAGAGGTCGTCAATTCGAGCATTTAATGTAGATTGCCATGTAGCTTTGATTTTCCGTATTAGTTTCATTTTTCCCAAAAGTTCATGATGAAATAAATTGTTTGATTGTTGTCACTTTTGATGATGGTTATTTCAAATGAAACGCTATAAAAATATAGAATGATATATATCCTGGGATCGTGAATTCATTGCTTTATGAATATCTGTATTTAAAATATTCCCTCTTTCTTCCAAACGCTGCTGTAACTTTCCTTCAGTGTTCGTGGCAAAATGTACTACTTCTGCAACGTCGCCGATGTTCATAGCATCTTGTATCACATCAAAACTTGAAGTTGTGT
Organism: Leptinotarsa undecemlineata; assembly: GCA_015342065.1. Lineage (NCBI taxonomy): Eukaryota > Metazoa > Arthropoda > Insecta > Coleoptera > Chrysomelidae > Leptinotarsa > Leptinotarsa undecemlineata. The sequence goes on along the minus strand of WOGP01001063.1, from coordinate 18,965 downwards.
TTGTATATTGAATATGTTCAAAGCACGATAACAACGAATTCTTACTTCATTTGCAGCAGAAGTTGTACAGAACTTGATAAACTTCAGAAAATGTTTTCTGAAAAACAACAAAAACCAAACTCGTATGGTGAATGTGATGTCCAACAAGAAATAAACACATTCAACCCCAGCAGAAATTAATTTCCTCTGAAAATTAAACAAGTTTCATTTCTTTTCTCCAGACCATTTTGCCGTTTATATGATCCCACTCCTAGAGACACGTTGGGAGAGTTTTCAGTCACCCGAAATAAATTTGTTCTTTGTGGCCGAATAAAAAGTACTGTATACCTCGAAATCGATCCTAAAAATGATAGGGGGTGCACACACACGCACACGAACCTGTCCCCGACCCTCCCAACTCCACTAATCAATCTGTCCTGCCGCCTTCCAACGAATTCACCCTCATCCACATCACTCTATATCTTTCACCCTCTCGCCCTCTTTCGCCCCTTCACCCCTGGCGGACAATCGCAAGATACAAATAAAAGTAATTAGTGGAAAAGCTCTTGGACATTGTGTGGATCATTTCGACGTGTCGTCGTGAATATTGACTCGTTTTTAAAGAGTTCCATGACGGGGAACAAGTGACGAAATATATCGGATTTTTAGAATTTGGTTATGTTTTCAGCCCGGCAACAAGAGCGGACTTGCAATTATTACTATAAAACTGATTATTTTTCGGTTGAAAACAGTCGATATAGATTTGACATATAAAAATATCAAAGAGAGTATTTCTAGAAGAGATTGGTTTTTTGGGAAAAACAGCTTTCTATTTACTTGTTCCTCATCGAACAAAAAATGTGGGAAACTTCCAAAAAAAGAAAGAAAGACTACAACAAACGAATGTTTGGAATACAAATCGAGTATAGAAAAGTGTTCTGTATAATTCAGTTTTCATATAAAAGTGTTCGATTCAAAAGAACTTTTCTTTCGTGTAATTCAATGTTTAAATGAAAGTAGCTGTTCAGGAAGGTTTTTCAGAAGGTTACTTTTTTGCATGATCCACATATTTATGTATACAGTTACTTCTTTCAAAATTGATTGCTTCCTTCCTTTCTTTGGAAGATTCCCACATTTTTCTGTATCAATATGGAGTAGTAGAAAGCCAAAAACTTTCTTTTCCGAAAGAATTGTAGATCTTGTTCAGAAGTCTATTTGAAACTACTTTCATATGCACATTGAATCACACGAAAATTACTTTTTTCTACTTTGTTTTCCAATACTGTACTCCTGTAGAGTACAGTACTGCAGCAGTATTCTCCAATACAGAATTAAACAGTAAAAAGTTATTCTCGTGTGATTCAATATTTATATAGAAGTAATTGTTTCGAAACGGTCTTTTGAATTCCTATAATTTAATGTTCCGACCGAATTATTTCTGTTTCTTTTTAAATCTGTTTTTCCGTTAACCAGCTGTCGCACCCCTACGAACGACAACCCTCAGAAGTCGAAACTTGTGCGAGCTAAGGATTAACGAGGTCTTACCTTTTAACGTGTGATTCCTAACACGGGTTGGGCGATAGCAAGTGAAGGTCAATCGTTCAGACTAGGGCTTGAACCACCGACTAACATGGCAGTCAATTTGAGTGAGTGAACAAAGCACCCACGCCGAACCGTTTGGCTACCGACCAACCTAATTGTTTCAATGGTTTTATTGATTTTGAGAGGGGAAAGGAACTATTTTTCGAAACGTCAGCTGAAAAAAATTCAGTTTAGGAATGTACTTCTCCTAACTTATTTTATTCATAAAAAAAATTACAAAGAGTTAATGACTTTTCGAAAATGAATAGTTTGTATTTTTACTGAAATGATTAGGAGTATTAGAAATTTGAAGGAGTCACATTTCAATGTAATTCAATTGAGATACCAGTTTGTTCGATCATAAGAATTAAACAAGGTTCGCTGTTAAGTGTCGTATGATCACATAAATATAATTATAATATTGTGAAAAATGATTTTTCTATTCAAATTCCATTTGGAAAAACGTTCTCAGGAAGTTTATTCCACGCATAAACACAGCTCTCCAGATGAAACAGTTCTTAAATAGTGAAGTTCGAGGTGTACTGAGTTAAACCCCAAATCGATGAACCGCCACAGTCCGTCGCGTATTTCTGATATGTACCGCTCTTGGTAGAATCAAATGTGCCAACTCACTTGAACCCCTCCCGTGAAAGTATTTATAGAAGAAAGAAAAATCTCCAACTTTTCTTCGATGTTCCAAGCTATCAAGGTTGCCCTTGATGTTCGCGTTTCCAATCAGGCGGATGGCTCCTTTCTGGATGGAATCCAGGAACTTCAAGGTTGTTCTCATGTATGGAGTAGAGCTCCATACATGAAAACAATACTCTAAAGAAGGTCTGATCTGAGTTTTATAAAGCATCAAAAGTTGCTGAGGTGTGTATAGTTTTCAGGTTCGGAACAGTGTTGCAAGCTTTCGAGTAGCAGCCTTTGAAATTCCAGCGACATGATTGTGCCAAGACATATTAGTGTCCATTTCAACCGCCGACAAACTTATCGAAGCAGAAAGCGGAATTGTCCGACATGATATTATTATACCTGGTTTGGAGACATTTATCTTCTTGGAGAAAACCGATGCCTGGGTTTTCTGGCATTGAATTGAACCTGGTTAATTTCACTCCAATTCGAAATGACTTCTAGATCCTCATTAAGAAATGCAACCTTCTGCTGCCGGTGAAAATGTGTCTCCATAGCCGATGTCCTGGAATCCAAATAGATTGACGAGACAAGTGTGCCGTCGTCAGCAAAGCGATATGTTGGATTCTTGTTTTTGTTCAATTAGTCCTTGATATATAATAAAAAGAAGGTTGGAGACAATATGGATCCCTGGGGAACACCAGCGTTGATGGTGATAGTATTCGAGAGATATTCATCGATGGCCACTTGCAGGGAACGTTCTTTCAGGCAGCTGGTGAGCCATACACAGGATGAAATCAGGATAATAATGAATCCCCTATATTACTATTTTAACTGTTTATTAGTAGAATCAGAGAACATTATTTTCACTTTGTCTTCATACTTAAACATTATATTTTATTTCTGGCAAAATTACACCATCTTTTGATTTTTCTGTTATTGCAGAAAATGAAAATATAATTATTATCCAATTGTGCTGAAGTGGAACCCTCCTAATTTAGCTCGTATTTTACAGTAAATACAACACGGTTACGTCATTTTTCATTTCGTATATTTACTTAGGGAGCGACATCAAGTTCTTAACAACCCTTCGAAGTGTCCTTTTCACCCTCTCGCCACCCACAAGGCCCGTCCTAAATACACTTTCTCGGTTAGATCAATGGGGGCCTTCGGGCCGGCACTCAAACTCAACTTACCCTCAGCCCTTAGCACTAATAACACCGCGCGCTGACATTTGAAGCGGACGGACGCGAACGAAAGGAACTACCCTTATCTGCGAGGGGGTGAGGGTGACAACGTCGTCGAGTGTTGACGACGAAACGTTCATAATGTTGATGACAAAAACGTCATTTCTCACAGAAATGTTATTGGGGCGATTTCGTTTCATAAGTTTTATCGAAGACCTAAACCTAAATGAAATATTCGAGCCATTCAAGAAATTGAAAATTGATTCAAAGTTATTGCGCTCCAAACATCTCATAAGTTAATATTGTATTGAACGAATGTAATTTTTTGTGGAGGAAAATGATTTTTTCATCTACCGAAGAACTATTTTCACATGAAAAAAGGGCAAACTTTTAAGTTGTCCCCGATTTACTGCGTAAATACGAAGTATTTTTCACAAAAACAATGTTCTGTTTATCAATAATTTGTCATATTTGATTATTTTGCCTACCAAAAAAAAAGCTAAGAGATTATACAATACTTCATCAGAAATGGACAAAATTTAACTCTATACTCAGCTCTTCCTTTGCTGATTATAATTATTTTTATTTCTCAACTTCTCCAGCAGATGTTAACGGAGTTTTTGAATGAGTATTATGTTGTTGATTGACTCCTGAAATATTTGATACAGTACAAGATGATCTCTGATATTAGTCTGTTGCTATTTCGCTACTATCCATATTTTTCTTCGGGTAGCCAAGTACGATCCATTTCTAAGGAGCTGTTCAAAATACACTTTTCTTCAGATATGTGAAAATACGATGATTCTTCAGTTCACATTTCTCAAAGTGAGGTTCATTGGCAATCATTCTCGTCGTGTTCCATTCAACTCTATGTTCACCGTCTGATTTCGGAATGTGTTCTTACAATTTTTATCCTAGTAATTGTCTATTTCTTGAGCAATCTCGATGTTCATTCTCAAGCACTTTCAATGTTCTCGAAGTTTCACCAATATAACTTTTACCACAAGAAAAAGGTATCTCATAAATAGTACTTTTAAAATACTGTTCAGTTGTTTTAAAAATTATATTCAAGACATATTTGTTGAGAAAAGAATATAAAACAGGTCGATTTTCAATTATATTTTCAACAGTCAATATAATAAAATATATGTACAGGGCTATTCAAATTCGTTTCTGTACACGGGGATTTCGTAAACGATGAGAGATAGAGTGTCGGTTGAATTGTGGTAGAGTTGCGTATTTTAGAGACCTATTCAATGATGTGAAAAAATCGAATATAGCCACTTTGGTTCTGGACATATACAGGAAAAACCAAAAAATCCATAATAAATATTTTGCCTATATCTTCTTTATTCGCAGAGATATTGACAATCTGTCTACATTTTGCTATTGGCACTCGATGTAGGTTACCAGAAGTAGTCCATGAATCTTTTATACAGGGTGTCATCTGACTTGGGCCACCCCCATCTTTGAATTTTTAAATACGGACCTGTATTTTTTGTTGTAGTTTTTGGATCATAGACGTTTACTTCATACTGAGAAATTGTATTTTAATTTAATTTAATTTTTCGGGATGTTTCGGTAATATTTGATTATAATTGAATGAATTATTCCCTTTAGAATTCCGGCCCTGGAAATTGGTTGACTGAGTTGAATAAAAACGTAATAGCAACTTTCACGTCTCCCTATGTATCGTAGAGTTTTTCGAGAGTTTTTTTTTCATTTTTAGATACCTAGTCATATTTTTTCCATTGCTCTGAATAAGAAAACATTTTATGATTATTTGAAACATATCTACGTCAAAAATATATTGTATGTGTTTTAATAAGCAGAAAAAGAAATGATAGTGATGTATTTCGAGACATTTTTAAACTCGGTTTTTCATATTATTTATTGGCCTTAATACACTTATTTGCTGCATTGTTGCGAAATCCTCAATCTCGAGTCTTCCACATATTTTATCTCTCTGCCACCGTAAATCCTATTTTTCAATGCCCTCCCATTTAAAATATTCCAAAATAGTAAGATCTGGTGATCTTGCAGGCCATTATCTTGTCCCATTAATCGTCTCGAAATGGAAGGACTCCGATTCGAACATTTATTGAATAATTATTTTTTTTGTGTATATAAATCATTTACTTCATTTTTATTTTCATTATAATTATAGTATTCGCTTTGGATGTTATTACTGCTACCATTTTTTTTCTGCTCATCAAAACACATATAATATATTTTTGTTGTAGATATGTTTCAGATAATCATAAAAGGTTTTCTCATTCGAAGTTCATTGCAGAAAACGTTTTTAGCAATGGAAAAAATATAAATAGGTACTTAAAAATGAAAAAGAAAACTCTCGAAAAACTCTACGGTACATAGGGAGACGTGAAAGTTGATATTGTGTTTTTATTCAACTCAGTCAACCAATTTCCAGGGCCGTAATTTAAAAGGGAATAATTCACACAATTATAATCGAATATTACCGAAAAATCCCGAAATATAAAAATTAATTTAATTTTTCAGTATGAAGTGAATGTCTACGATCCAAAAACTACAACAAAAACACAGGTCCGTATTTAAAAATTGAAAGAGGGGGTGGCGCAAGTCAGATGACACCCAGTATAAAAGATTCATGGATATTTTCTGAGAGCCCACATCAAGTGCTAGTAGCAAAATATGGACATATTTTCAATATGTCTGCGAATAAAGAAGATATAGGCAAAAAATAATTTGTGATTTTTTAGTTTTTTCTGTATGTCTCCAGAAAGAAAAGAGCTATATTCAATTTCTTTACATCATTGAATAGGTCTCTAAATTACGCAACTTTGCTATAATTTAACCAACACTCATCTCTTATCGTTTAGGAGATCCCCATGTACAGAAACGAATTTGAATAGCTCTGTAATTTTGGTTACTTATCAACTTGCTTGGTCCTCTTTCAGTGGGTTCGAAGTAACACTATGATTTCATTTCGAATCGACTCAAAATAAAGTTTAAAAAAAACGTTTTATCGCTTTCAGTTCCTCATCACAATATTCAACGTCAATCCCAACATCAATCTCCAAATCAACCTCAGCAGTACACGTCAAGCACCTTCCGCAACGAATACACGCCAACTACATCGAAACTCCTTGACAACTATCAGCCTCGATCATCGACGACAGCCAGGAATTACTTCATCCAGTCTCTGAAACCTCCTGCGCTGGACCAGCAGAGCCAATACAGCCATATTCAGAGTGAGAAGCCGCCACAGAGAGTGCAGCTACCTCTACCTCTTTTGCCAACTCTGCCACCTCTGACATTCAGTTCGCCAGCACCATTTTCCCTACAGCATCGTATAGAGACAAAAAGGTGCGTTCCACAATTTAAAATTGCTCATATTTATGCCAATAATCACGGCTCAGTGTCACTAGTTTTCGGATTTGGAGGCCGTTGATTTTTGGAATTTTTTCCTGACGTTTCGCTGGTGGGAGTGACGACCTAGAAAATAGTGTCACTGAAAACCTCGGCCACGAAAGCCTTGGCTATTTTCTCAGAGGTTATATCTATTAGTGAATGCATTTCACACATGACAAAATTCTTCTTATATTTTTATAACTTGTTGCCCTGTTGCCTTAGCATCGATTGACACAAAAAAAAATTACCCCAATTGCCAATAAAAAATTACATATGGAGCAATCTGGTTCCCTTTGAATTTAAAATGGTTTTCATCTAGAGTTTGTTGCTTAGTTGCTAGAATATGTGAATGTTTACCTAATTTTGTTCTACTGTAGTGTGATGGATTTTTTTATCGATAAGCAACATTGTTAAACTAGAATTTGATAATCTGAGCCAGATACTCGGACTATAATATCGAAAGTTCTGCAAGGTTCAGTTCTTGTAATGAAATGAATAAATGGAATGTTGAAGGATATCATATCAAGATATCAGGATTAAGTCTGCTTTACTATCAGAACTGTGTTGAATCAACTCGAGTATTGATGTCAAAATACTTTAATTTGATTCCTGCTCATTCCATCGTGATGATTCATACTATTGTTTCTTGTCTAAGTGAAGCACATATATCTACACGGCGATTAATGAACTCTTGGGAGTAAAGTGACTCCATATCAGCTTCTTATCGATGTAGAGGTTTGTTGGACTCCAGGTAACTCCATAGTAATCTTCTTGGACTTCCTAGATGTCACCTAAGATTATCTTATTTTCTGAAAACTGAGTTGACTTTCACTTACTTTATATGTATCTTCTGTTTTATCAACTACTGGTCTTCAACTGTTATATTTTGTTCAAACAAAGGAAAAATGAGTGTTCATTACATTTAGATGACTATAATTTAACAAGATTGAGTTGACATGTCTCAGAGTGTACAATTGAATATTTCACTTATACATTATTTCTTTGCATCCTTAAAATGAACTTGGTAATATCCCTTCACACAAGTCATTGAAAATCTCCACAAATAACGAATGCTGTCGGTTAAATTTCAAAAGTTGATGAAAAGGACATACTATAATACTTTCTTATTTCTCGAAAACTATTTGTTGGGGTTGGGGATAACTTAGTTAGCGTGTCTTCTTTAACTTCATGGAAACTTTCGATTGCCGGGATGACAAAATTTCCAAAAAAAAGCTTTCAAATATGAATTCAGAGAAGTGACTCTGAAATAGTTTGAATGTCACTTCTGTGCACAGAAGCAAGGAATCGCACTTTGAAAGACCTCGTTGATTCTCAACCTTGGACAAGTTTCTACTCCTGAGGATTTTTGTTCATATGAGAATGACAGCTGGGTATTAGGAACTTTCATTTTATCCTACTGGATAGAAAGAAATTTTCAGAATCGAAAAATTCAATAATCGGAATCTAACTTTGCGCAGAGTTCAGTTCGTAGTGTTTCAATTTTTAGGAATGGAAAGAATAGGGAGAGTTTGAAAAGAGATATACTGTGAATAAAATGAAATAAAAATTGGGGCTGACAAGTTTTTGTGAGCTTCAATATTGGGAAAATAATTTATAATATGTGGATCCAATTCTGAAACTTTCATTAATGATATGAACACTGAAAAAACTATAAATTTCATATTGAAACTCACATAATCTCTTTTCATCCCTTTTCTATGGTGCCTTATTAGTAGATAATAATAGAACAAAGAAATTCAATTTGTTTTTTGTGTAATAGGTACAGTTGAGTTTAATACAATGTAATATGGTGGATACACCACACTTTTACATTATATCTTTTAGTTCCACTTCATGAAACTTGTCACAATGTAAATAAATGACAACATTCAAATACCAAACTTTTGAGGTATTGTATATGAATCCATTTATTTATTTACATCGTTACAACATTTTTAAAAGGAATAATAACAGTCGAAATCTGAAAAAGCTTTCCGAATTCAAAGTGATTGAATTATTTTTTCAGATACACGAAGGACCACTACCCTCCTCCGCGCATTGTAATCAGTGCAAGCGCAAGCGTCAGCGATGCTAGCGGAAGAAGACTGAACTACTCACTAGGAACTATAGGAACCGCTCCGCTTTTCAAAACGCCCCCTTCTTCCTACGATGAGTACAAAGATGAAGACGTTCAATTGGATCCTTTCTATCATGACGTCCAGAAAGTGAAGCATTCCAGAAAGAGAAGAAGCGTTCCGGAATCCCGGAGAAGAAGAAGTGAGAGGACTGAATGGAAACATTCTGATATAATAAAGAACGATGATGATGCTATACATGTTCTCAAGTTCATTTTCGATTGGTATAAGAATGAAAAAACCAACCCCGCGAGAACCACAACTCCAATAAGTACACCCCTGAATAGACAAGGGATCGTTTCCATCAATGATGGGTTATCCCCTGATAGTCAAGATGATGAAAAGAGCAAAGGGGATGAAAATATTGATATCAAATTGAAATCAAGCGATGTTTTTAATGAAAAAAGTAAATATAGTATAGTTGGAAATGGTGGTGTATCGGTCAATCATCAGGAAGTGAAGAAAATAAACAATGTCAACGAGGAATTCACGATACATCAGTCCGATGATCCAGAAAATGGGGACGAAATTTTTCAACACGAGGAAGATTACATCAATGATAATTTTGAACCGGTTGCATATAATAATAAATATGAAAATGAAAAGGAATATTCTAAGTACTTCGGACATGATTTTAGTAAAGGTTTACAAAAGAAGAACCATAAACCTGAATACTCCAATCAAAAAGAATCTTCGGTAAACTATGGGCATGACTTTAGTGAAGAAGATAAATTCGACAAAAATGTTCATCGAAATGATTATGAAAACAACAAATATTCCTCAGATTACGAACGTGACTTCAACGAAGAAAGGGAAAGAGAGGGCATTAATGATCAGTTGCCCCCCACATTCAAGAGAGAAAATGAAAATAACACACACTATCATTCATTGTCGAATGATTATGTAGATGACAACATAGAACCAATATATTACAAAGAAAGGAACAAACCGAGTGAAATCGAAAAAACATCTTCTGACGAAATAGTAAAAGCAAGAGAGGAAATCAAAACGGTAGAGTTCACCACAGAAAAACAAAATGTATCGGAAGTCAATTCATATAATGATTTGACATCAGGAGGATCATCTTCTGTAACTTTAAGCTTCACCGAGCATCGTGATCTAGAGATAACAACTATGGAGTATCCCGAAGAACAAACAACTCCAGAAGATTATAATAATGTTGACATTTTGCATACCGACAACGCAACTCCAAGTGAAATCCCAAGTCAAACCACTGAAGTCATAAATCTTCCTTCAACGATAAGTTCAGATGAATTTGAATTCACATTCACTACGGAAGTTCCTACAACTACAACGAGAAGGGAAAGAAATAATCGGAGAAGAGGCAGAAGGAAATATCAGAGTGGGGAAGGGAAAGATAAAGAAGCCGATTTCAAAAAAGTACTTATAGAGAAACTCATAGAAAAGCCATTTAGAGCTAAAGACGATTATGATTATTTACGAACTGTACATCTGCATACCACAACAGATGGGGAGGGACTAGATGGATCTAGCTTCACTGAAGCTCAGAATGGAAATATAGCTATATCATCAGGTAGCACTAACGATGCACTGATGAAGGATACAATCATAGATTTTATTCCTACAATAACCGAACCTTCAGCAGTTACCAAAAGTTCCTCAAAAGAAGTATTTGTGCCACATACTGAAGATAGCTACGACAAAGTAGAAAACGAAACATCATATATTTTGCTGACATCCTCATCAACTACAGAAACTAGCATCAGTAAGAAGCGAAGAAGAGGCAAACAGAGAACCTATGCAGAACCCACCAGGAAAAAAGCTAGTAGAAGGAGGAAGCCTACGAAATCCGCGGAAACTAAAGAATATCATCCTGGTTCCCAAATGACTTATTTAGGTAGTGTGGAGATCATTACGAACCATTCTAAGAATAATGGATCCGGTGTTGATCTTCACAAAAATCTACTGTCAAAAAAGAATTACTTGACCTTTGGAACTCCTCAAGTACCTATGCTAGTTGAAAGGATGGATACTGGTATTCTTTCACAAAATCATGAACACTTCAAACTGAACAAATCAAAGGTAACTGATTATTTACCAAGTCAAGTTACTGAATCTACTTTAGCATCGTTCGAAATCACCACTGAGCAACTAAAAACAAACAAACTAGGTAGAACTAGAACCACTGAAAAAGCAGCAAGTGGAATTGTTCATTCCAAAAATCAAGAGGAACCCAAAATAATATCAAATGAATCAGACAAAGCTGACACTTTCATTGAACCCTCTTCAGAATCGATTGAAATAACCACTGATCACTCAATACAATCTAGAAAGAGTAAAGGTAGAGTGACTGAAAGAGTAGGTAGTGAAAATCTCATATCTGCAAAGAATAATGGCCAGGTAGAAATATTATCTTTCAAAAAATCAGAAGACGATGACTACTTTACCAGTGAAATTACGGAAAGTTCTTTAGAATCGATTGAAATCACCACGATTCGCCTAGAAATAACTAGAAAGGAAACTACTGAAAAAGCTGAAATTGAAAATGATGTATTTTTACAGAAACAAAGTGCAACTGATTCATCTCAAAATTATTCACACCAAGCTGAATACATGACAAATGAAATTACCGAGTCATATTTGGAACCAACTGAAACCACCATCAATCTAGAAACAAACAGAAAGGGTCGAAAATTGACAACTGAAAAAGCAAAATATGAAAAAAGTGTAGCTTCACAGAAGCATTTTCAAATCAATTCAGAAAATACTGAACATATAACTGATGAATTTACTGAGCCCTATTTGGAATTAATTGAAACCTCCACTAATCACCCAAAAACAACTAGAGGGGGTAGAGTTGAAACCACCGAAAGATCAGAAAGTGAAAATGGAATATCTTCACAAAACCACAGAATAACTTCTTCTAGAAACAATTCTGATCAGGCTGAACAAATGACTAGTCAAATTACAGAACCATATTGGGAATCGATTGCCACCACCACTGATCAACTTGAAACAACTAGGAGTGGAAATAGAAATACTTTGAAAACAGATAATGAAAATGATAAATCTCCACAGAATCATGGACACGAACAAATACTGGCACAGAATAAGTCGAATGGTAATAAACATTCGACTACGAAATTCACCGGTCTCCATTCGAAATCATTAGAAACCAGAACTGATCGGGTTAAAACGACTAACAGGAATAGAGGTAGATCCAAGTTTCATTCCCCAGTATTAGATCTAGACCATCAATCGACTGTTATTGACATTTCTCGAACAACTCCTTTATCTATCATCGATCAAATTGATGTGATAACTACTTCGGATTCTCCTGCAACTGAATCATTGAGTGACAACTCTGTAGAAATGGAACTAAGTCCTACCTCTACTAGTGTTTACGGTAATGAACCTGTTTTACTTTCTGAAAGAATAGAAGATATTTATGCTACATCGTTTGTACCTACCACACAGTCCATTCATATTACTAAGAAAAAGCAACTGAAAGACAATCTTTTGAATTCGGAATTGACTTTTACCACAGAGTCAAATTTGGATGTCAATACAATTAGAGTTACTGATGTTACTGAAGAATTTAGGGAAGAAACCACTCTTCCTACGAGCCTTGCCACAACTGAGAAATATTTTGAAGAATTAGTTGAAGAGATGGAAAGTACTACTGGTAGCTACGTTAGTCATTTATCGACTACAGAGTATGTGAATGAAAAATCACCTTCCACCAGAAGTAATTCGAAAGAAGTTGTCGAAGAGGCTAGTCTCATTCGAAATGAGTCAATACCTACAATATCAAAGGCCATGAATCTGCTGAGTATAGTAGTTGAGGAAAAGTTGGAAAACAATTCTTCAGAAGAAACTAGCACCGAGATAGATTTCACAACCAGTACATCTCATAAAATACAGGAGACCTCTGAAATTGTCACTGATACCACAGTGAAAGTTAATGTAAGTAGTTCTCCTGAAAGCTCTACAGAGATTGTACATACAGTTACAGAAGATGAAGCGAATTTGAAAGAGGATACTACGAAAATTTTCATTCCAACCACTGAAATATCTGAAATTTCTATGATTACTGAAACCAAATTTCCAGAGATATCCACCACTATATCAGCGGTTGAACCAACAACACTACATGAAGAATATAGTCAGATACAAACTACTCTAGAGCAAACCACACTTGCCCCTGTCACCACAAAGCAAACTACCACTTTGCGGACCTATCCTAGCAGACCAAATAGAAAAGGTCATAGTTACCAGAGACCTAGACACCGATTCAGTAGTGACTATTCAGTAAGAAAACAAGGACCTCGAAAGCCGATAATCAAAAGTAAACACATAGATTCCTTGTCTAGGCGGGGTAAAAAAATTGTTACGAGTCTGAGGGGTACCAAGGGTGATTTGTTAACTGAGTATCCATTGATGAGAAGTGTTCATCCAACCCAAGCGGAAAGAACTATAGTTACTACTCCATTTTCTCGAAAAACCACAATTAGGAAGTACTTCTTTTTCAACTGTTTTGGAAAAGAATTGGAAAAGTTCTACCCTGATTCAAGAGACTGTAGGCTGTTCCATTATTGTACGAAAGGTTACAATAAGAATCAGTTAATTGACATGAAATTCGTTTGTGATTTAAACACGTTTTTCGACGATGAAAAGTTAATTTGTACAAAGGAAAAACCGAAACGTTGTTTGTAAATATTTTTGTAATAAAATTGATTTTCGATAGTGAATGAATTTGAACTTTGTAATGGTTTTGTATGTTTTTAAACGAGCTCGAAAGGTGTTTTTGTAATTATTGAATATACAACTTGTTATAAATTACTCATAAATTAATATATTAAGTTGAATAAAGTATGTAAAACACTGACTATGCTAATTTTGTTACAATAATTGTAATGATGATAATGATATTTTGAAAATTTAAGAAAAAACTTTGGAGAACCTCATGAATTTGAGTATCTAGCATCGGCTGGAAGTCTGCTCAAGAAGAGTTGCAAATAATAATTAATGGAGACGTCAGGAAGTCCCAATTAAATTGAAAAATTAGAAAACAAATGAAATATATACATCGACACTAATTATTGTTTTAATTACAGACAAAAATTAGATACATAATCCCTAGATTCATGACATCTATCTGAAATTTTGTGACTCTTTAGAGAAAGATATGTTTCAAACCTTCCATTTCTTTTGTGATATTACCAATCAGTTGTTTCATTAATCACACACCAAAGCAATAAAATGAAATTTTGAATTTTAAGGCGGTTTCTACCAAATATTGTGAATATTAGCTTCATCCGATGCGCCATCTCTCTAGAGATACTGTAACGTTTCTCACTCCTCAAAACCGAAACCCTAGGACGTGACATGCAAAGGTAACATTTATCAAAAATTTAGGTATTCTTGTGGGAAGCTTTTGTGTTCTCAACCAGTTGTTTTATTCACCAGTTACTTTTTCAATAAAATGGAAGGTATTTTGTATATGGATAGTTTATATGGGAAGATTCCTCCAATATTTGTGAATACTTTGTCTTCTCACAACTAGATGGCGAAATATTTTTAAACAGACTACAGCTATACATCTATATACAAAGATAATATAAGTATTAACTACCTATCCTCGGATAGCAGAGTGTATATGAAATATCGCTAGGACCCCTTCCCCTTGTGAAATATTTTGTCAAAAACTTTCGACCTACGGCTCTTTGATAAGGAAATGATAAAGATTCTATAAGTTTTAGCCTTTCATTCACAGAGATGATGAGTACACTTAAAAGTGACACTGCTGGACAATGTCAAATTGGTACTTCAATTTTAAATGTTGGTAACATTTGGAAATGAATTGATACTGAGTGAAATAATTTTTCACATCATGGTAACCAACGCCATTGCAACCTTTCTTCGTACCGAGTGTCGCATGTGAGGCCGCTTGAATTTATTTTCTCGCGCGATACTTTTAATTTTACGATAACTCCTAAGATATCTAATGTAATAATAATGACCTAAAAAATTATGCTCACAACTATCAATTTCAATTTAAAAATAGGTAAGTAGATACTTGCTGTCTACCTTGAAATATCACGAAACATAAATACGACCTTAAATTTCAAAATAATTTACTTCTTTAAATAAAACCAACGCAGTTGCAACCTTTCTTCGTACCGTGTGTCGCATGTGAGGCCTCTTGAATTAATTTTTTTGCGCGATATTTTCAATTTTGCAATAACTCCTAAGATATCGAATTGAATTGTATAGGTCAGGGTAGGTCCAAAGTGAGTGAGTCTATTCGACCCTCCACCGCAACTCGCAAGGGTTTATTGTGGCTCACACCTATTCATACTCGACGAAATAAACCCAGCTTCTTACGAAGCCGATTAGTTTGTATGGTGAGTGATCTTTCAGAGCAGATGGTAATAGTACGGATCTGCCGAATTCTAAAAACCTGATTCGGTCCACAACGGGGCAGGCACAAAGTATGTGCTCTGCTGTTTCATCATTTTCCAAACAGAGGCGACACAAACTGTCTTCATACAGTTCGAGTCTCCGCATATAATGATTCAAATGACCTCTGTAAGAAGGCCTGTTATACATTATAGTCCAACAACTGTTCTACAAAAATACACAGGTTTGATTTGATATTATTATAATTATGATAGTGAATTAACCATAACTCTACTGAGATAACTTGAATGGATATTTAAATCAAATAAAACTCACCAATACAGTGAACAGATACAAGAAGAGAGCGAGGCGTGCTGTTCTATTTACTTATGTTCCGAGTTCCGAGACATTCTGTGACATGACATTTTGTGCACCTAACCTATCTTCCTATAAATAAATAACATGTTTTTATGTGGCTTGTGGAGGTGGTATTGAACTATAATTTATATTTTGTCTTAATTTGACACTATTCTCTCATGAATTTAACTCATCTTTATTTTGTTCAAACTTGTATTTGCGCTAATAACCCAAATTGAGGAACATTCCCCATTATTGCCGTAAACTTGAAAGCGAACATTTTTGAATAGATAATGTATCACAAGCCTATACTTCCCATTTAAATAATTGGGGATTGTACCTGTCATTCAACGGGGGTTGAAGTTAGAGGTAGCATTTTTCCGTTGAAGTATGTCAAATTATAATTTAAATTTGATGTGTTTCGGTATTTTGTTAAAATATGTACCGTAACCGAAATAATGAATTTATTCCATTTGGCTTTTACACACTGTATAATTCTTTCTATCATAAATAAAGAAATAGTCTGATGCAACCCCCAAATTGATAAAATTGTTTCCCACATTCATCATATGTAGGTGTTGTTTTCCTAAACATATTTTCAATTATCTACTGCCTATAGACGGCCCAAACTAGCATAATTTTTCATCTGTCATCAGTTTCTTGCCAGCGCTGTACTCCTTATTGATAATACGTTAGTGTTGCAGATCCTCCCGAATTCCTCGAAGGAAGTGCTGATGTGGAATTCGGGGCAATTATCCCTTTCAGCGGATCAGCTGTATTAGCATTAAGGAATGCAATTACTAAGTGTCTATTCTACTCTTTAACTTCCAACCTTACACACACCCTACAACCCTTCCTTGAGAGCCGAAAAGTGACATGTTAGGTAAAGAGACTAGTGCTAAGAGGAGGTTAAACATAGTATAAATAAAAAGATTGTTAAAAATATTGACTGATCACTCTCGTTGAATTTTTCACACTGTTTCATTTGTAAATCTAAGTCCGAGTATAAATAGTTATTTCACAATTCAAATTAATTTTTACAAATGGAGTATATGGCTGTATAACCTCCAATCCAAAAATTTAATGCAGCTAATTTACCCTCAAACGTTGCTGCATAATATTAGGGTCACTGCTTCAGTAACGATCGACCAATACCTGTACGCCGACGAAACACAAGATCTTCCAAAAACATCGCCGCTATCTGTGAGAGTGTGCAGGAGAATCCGAGGCAGTCGATTTCGCGCCGCTCACAAGAATTCGGTCTGTCGCAGATCTGTACAAAATTCAAATGACACAGGAATTGAAGGTAAACAAACGATCATAGACAAGAATGTGTGTTCGCTGAATGGGCTCTGGAAAAGTTGGCAAGTAACCCTAATTTTCATAGAAAAATCATCTTAAGCGATGAGGCCCATTTTTGAATGAATGGGTACAAAATTAATGCATGGGACCCAAGAGCATCCAAGGCATCCCGAAAAAGTAACTATTTGTTGTGTACCAACTTCTTTTGGCCTGAATTGGATGATATGGATACCGACATGTGGTTTCAACAGGACGCCGCTACGTGCTACACAGCTCATGCCACATTGGACATTCTGCACGAGTGATTTGAGGGCATGGCCATCTCACGTGGAGGCGATGAAAACTGGCTATCGGGACCATGCGTACTTGAACACTGGCTATGCCCACTGACTATATGTGAAAAGTTTAATTTTCTCATTCGAGGAATTGGGCAAATACATTGATATAATTGGCAATAAATTGATAGAATTTGACTTCAAATTTCAAGAAGTACATGATAAGTTTGTTTTCGAAACAACTTCTAATATAAAAACAAATGCAATGGGATATAATTTACTGAATATAAAACTCTTTAAAAATGTGCTGTTCACATATAATTCCATATGTAACACATATCGTGAATTTATGTTTGATTAATAATATTTTTCCTACGGTATGGAAGAAAGCAACTGTGAAAGTTGTTAAAAAAAATCCATCAGAATACAAAGACCTACGCGCTATTAGTTTATTCCCAACTTTGTCGAAAGTTCTTGAAAAAGCTATTGAAGTTCAGTTGAAAGAACACATTGACAATTTCTCTATACTTCCAATAACTCAATTCGTGAAGGTCATAGTTGTACAACTGCTTTCAAAAAATCTGTTCAAAATCTGTTTTTCCGTTAATCAGCTGTCGCCCCCATACGAACGACAACTCTCTGAAACATATGCTTTGCTGCATATGTTTAAAATTTTGTAATGTACATTTGTATGCAGACGATACCCAGTTGTATTATAGCTTCTCACCTGAAATGATAGATAATGCATGTACTCAAATCAATAGTGACTTAAAATTATTTGTGAAAAATGCTTCAGATCACTGCCTAAATTGTAGTAAATCCAATGTTATTGTTTTCGGACCAAAAGGCCCTAGAAATGATTATGTACTTGCAATTGTCCCAGATTGTCGCTTAAAATCATATATGGACACCGAAATTTCCTACCCATGAAGGTGAAGGCGAATTTGTGCGAATCATTAGTTTTATCTATATTCAATTATGGTGATGTTTTGTATGTATGGTCCATGTTTAACCAACCAATTCAAGAAAAAGATACAAAAAGTTCAGAATTCCTGCTTACGGTTAATTTTTGGTATTAGAGGAAGAGAATGAATATCACATAAACTGAAGGATACCGGCTGGTTAAATATGAACGACAGAAGAGAGTTACATGCTGCAACTTTGTTTCCCAAAATAATTAATAGTAAAGTGCCGTCTTACTTACACCAGAAAATTACTTTTAGAACTGATGTTCATAATATTAATGTAAGGTATAAAGGCCGAATAACTCCGCCATCCTTTCGCACAGAGTTCTTTAGAAGGAGTTTCAGCTACCAGATTTGTGCAATTTATAATGACATTCCTGAGCCCATGAAACGAGA
The DNA here is from genome assembly GCA_015342065.1 of Leptinotarsa undecemlineata. Taxonomy (NCBI): domain Eukaryota; kingdom Metazoa; phylum Arthropoda; class Insecta; order Coleoptera; family Chrysomelidae; genus Leptinotarsa; species Leptinotarsa undecemlineata. The sequence goes on along the minus strand of WOGP01001063.1, from coordinate 378 downwards.
TGACTACAATCATTTCAATATTAATTTCAAAAGATTTTTATTATCTTCAAACTGTTAACGACCCAATAACTCCCTACCTATTACGAATCTATAAATAGTCATAATATTTTAAGATATTTGAAAATCCTTTTTGTGTATTCATTTTCGTAATAGGCGACATTTTTTGAGGTGAAGTGGAAGAGCAATTGAATGATGACTTGTCACCATGTAAATTGAACTTCGCCTTTTATCTTCATATAATAAATGAACTGTACATGATTAATTTACTTTAAATGTATTAGAAGACGATATTTTTTTTATTTTTTTTTTCACCGTAGTGTGCACTGGTCAGACCCTATCTAGGTACGTCTTCTCTGCGTGTGTTCGAATATTCTGGAA
>WOGP01001062.1:0-20541 GCA_015342065.1 Leptinotarsa undecemlineata | reverse complement strand
TATGAATATACATGAATATATATGAATGAAGTACTCACTTTTTTCACAGGGAAAAAAGTAATTCAATAAAAAGTGACATTTTGTTACCCGTATTCAGTATTCAATGATCACTCTTCAGAAGCAGTTTCAAAGCATATGCAGCACATCTCCTTTTCTTCGATCCTTCTGGGAAGCAGCATAATGTAAGTTTTTGGTGATTCTTTTATATGTTTTTTTAACTATTTAATGTAAGTTCATTCCTGGGCGTATTTTTTTATAATAAACATTTTATTATGTTTTTAAATGGGTTCTTCTATTATTTGAATTTGAATTAACACCAATGAACGAAAAGGAGTTTGTAAGGTTACAAAATAATTTCCTTAAATATGGCTCAAAGTTGATAGCGTCTTCAACATTAACAAAACCAGTTACTTTAAATGAGGACAATACTGTTAATGTTTTGGAATATTTTAATGCATATCCAGAAGCTTCCATTCGCATTCCAGGAAAAGAAATTGAAAAAGCAACAAGTCGCATACAAAATAACATTTCGAAATGTTTAGAATGTGAACCCACGAACCCACCCAGATAACCCACGAAAAATTAACAAGGCATTCGTCACAACGCGAGACTAACAACCATATTAGTCGATGCAGTTAAAATCAAAGAAAAAACACACTTACTTTGTCCAACAACGCATTTATTCAAGCTAGCCTAGAGATAGTCAACATATGGAAACCAGTCAGCTCCCGCTCAAATCGATGATGCGGGAGAGGGAATAGGAGATAGGTGAAATCACTCGAATGACCTATAAATAGTCATATCTCGGAGGAATAAGTCCAGTTATCACCTGAAGATGATTGTGCATACTAACAATCGAATCATCCTGACGTAACATGGTTTGAAATCTTTTAATTTTTCATCCTTTGTTAATAATATTTTTAATTTTTTATTTTCAGCTTGTATTAATCTTTCAATTTTTTTATATTTTTGGTTGTTGCTTGGATGTTGTTTCTCTGTAATTTCAGTTTTTTGTTTAATGAAATTGTTATTTTTCGGTTTATCTTTTTAATTTTTCTACAGATTCTTTCCGGGATTTCAAAACAATTTATATTATATTGGATAATGGAAGTCCGAACTGATGAAATACACCACGAAACATTGTCAACCACTTTCAAACATACTTACTTTGTATCGTTTATGAGATCACTCAAAGACCTTAACAACTTTTCTTCTTCGATTTCACTGAAAGGTATATTTATAGCGTATCCCAGGTATTGAGCGTAGATCCCATTACTATACTGATCTCCAAGAACAGGTAATGTGAGCAATGGTACACCATAACGAGTTGCCTCTGCAATGCTTGCAATACCAGCATGAGAAATGAACACTTTCAAGTTGGGATGAGCTATAAAAAACAACGATGGAACGAAAAATCGAAAAGTATCATAATGCAAAGTTGATTTCAGTCGGTCAGTGGTAAAACTTTGTGACATTGATGTTTTAGAGATCACCGTAAATTATAGTAATAATAATAATATTTTGTCGATTTGTTTTTATTTTAAGTAACCTCAAGATGATAAAGAAAACGATTTTTTTTCGATAAAATAAAGAAAATGTAATACGAAACTGCACATTGGTTTAAAAAGACCAATTTAAAGTTTGTCTCGATAGGTTACAAAATTTATTTCCAACAGAAGTACCCAGTTACAGGAAATGCTATTATTACAGAGTAGGTATATATGAAATGAATATTTCAAATATTGAAATATAGAAATGTATAAAAGTAAATACTGAAGCGAAGTATATGTTTATCAGATATTCATATACGTCACCGCGTATACTTGATATACTTTCCTCATGAAAAAAATATTAGGTTTTTACATGTCGTCTCTATATGTGTCTGTGCCTATCAAAAAAAGATGGAAGTATATGGTGGCGGGATGCCAAATTGTATTTGAGGAAAACTAGTGTACATTCATACCCTTCTGCAGAGAGTTCGTTCCTTTTCTTTGTGAACTAATTGTGAAATAAAAGGGTTTTCATAACAGAAATACCTATCTGATTCATGAGAAGGCATTCATATCAATTAAAGTAAATATTCGCGTATACGATTCCAAAGAAATGTCATTATAATGAAACAGGCTCATGTCAGTGTCAGAAAATTGTAAAAATCAAAAGTAAAATAAAATATGTTTTTTTATCAACAAGTATCAAGAACTTTCAATCAATTCTATTACATTTATAATCATGTGTGCTGTTAAAACAAAATAACTTAAAAAAGGATACCTACTACAAAAAAGAAGGGGTTTGCTCTTGAGTGGACGATTTCATGTATGATGAAATTTAGTGAAATTTCGAAAATCATGGATGTGCACATTTCAAAGGATGGAACTAATTTTATTCGGAATATAACGCTTGATTACAGCATATGTATTTAATACAAACTTCTGAGTTATATTCTTTATTCAATTCTATATTTTTTGAATATATTCTCAACTTCAATATTGACTTTTACTAATCGAAAATAGAGAGGAAATGTTGAAAATTTTCTGTAGACGTAACAAGAAATAATTGGATTTGGTAGAATATTGGTCTCTCAGTAATGTGTAACGGTGCAAAACAGCTTTTTCCTATTTCTACCTACACAAAATATCTTGTTGTGGAAACCATTTTCCTAATATGACGTTATCTGGCAATCTGTTCATTTTCTCCTCCTCCCATTTCCATAAAACTTTCTGATTGATTTTTTGGAATACATTTATCAATGTGTCCCTGTCTTTTGATGCCATTTTTGAAGCGTTTATATAGGAACCCATGCTGAAATAAATCACTCCTTCTGTTGCATTATCCATGAATTCTTTTAAAACTTGAGGCATCTTCCTGGGTGGTTCCATGTGAATTGGTTCCATGTGAATTCCACCAATGTTTATCATATTTGGAAAATCTGGCATTGCCTGAGAGTAGCTTTCGTGGCCATTCAAGAAAAAGAGGGATATGTTGTAGGCAAGAGTATTCAGATCAGAACAGTGGGGAAAATATTTCTTCATAAGTGTGTTTTGCTCAGGAATATGAACGTAATGAAAGTTAAGGTCACGGTAAACTGTGAAAATGGTATTCCAGAAGCGTTCCCATAAATTCATGGGGTATTTGAGTCCGGCATTTACATCAGGAATATAAGAAGGTGGCCATGGATTGCCTATTACTGGGTTAACCCAACCATTAGGTGGCCCCGTTGAGAAGGCTATCAAGGGTGCATCAAAATAGCAACCAAGTCCCTTCAATGCATCAACATAGAATTGTTCTACAAGAACCACATCAAATTTCGCGCCAGATTCAAGAAATTTTTTGAATTTTGGGTGTTCAAAAGTCAAATTTACCATCGAATAGCCCAGATGGTTCAAACGTTTAACATTTTTGAAAGGGTTTTGGTTAGCCAATGATGTATTCGCAGCACCTGGAAAAAAATTGTATCAGTTCTGTACTTGGAAGTGAATAGTATAGGTAACATATTAAAATTTCCTTTTGAATGGTCCTGAGAGCAATCGCCACACAGAACATTTATGTATCAATGACAATATCTCACGAATATAGAATCATAAATTTCCTACAAAATGAGTTGAAACAGGCATGCATTCTCTTCTCTCCAAAATATAATAATATCGTCTACAAAAAGATACCCAAAAACGAAACTTTCGTGATCATACACGACACATTATTTTGACACACCAAGGTCCCATCAGACGAGCTAGGCTGAACGTCGTATGCTCTGGGCTCTGGTTTCTTCTAAACGCTTTGCATTGACAACTTCAGTGGAAGACGGAGAACTAAACTTCTTCAGTGGTCGATGTCGAAGCTTGGCTTTGAAGTATTGATATTCGTGGATTGTGTCTTATGTCAAACCCATAGAGAGCGTATCCGCGAGGGGGTATGCCATCGTCTGCACTTTCTCAAGATTGTCCTTTGAGAATCCAGAAGTGCTTCGAAGTTCAGACTAGCACCACTGATGAAACCCTGGCGAGTCAAAACAGCACTGATTGGTGTTGGAACATGAATGTTTCATCTATGGGATGTGGTTTCACCACTCAACCCTTCCACTAGATTTGTCCTTTGTGACGGACGCTGTTTTCTAATAAATGAAATGCTATTCAACGAGAGTCTACGCCACTATCTGCTCGTGAACCTGATCAGAGAATCCCAGTATTGGTATCAAACAGGGAGCGCTATCTCTAGTGAAAAAATCGTATCTATAAATGCCAACATTTGACAGTTGTTTAAAACTGATCAGGTTATGAGTACATGACTGACAGTTTGTTGATAGAAAGTTTTGCTGATATTCTGTAAAGTAAAAATATTATAGTTTCATGTATAATTATTGTGTTTGTGTTTTGGGATTGCTTGTTCGTTTATGTTCTCAAAAAACATGTTTTCACATGGTGACAATTGCAGATGTTCATATACTGTTTCGTATTTACAAGGAAATCAGTTTTTGTTTCGTGATTTCATTAGAACGTAGTTTATTTCTGATATGTCTTGCAAAAGTCTTTCCTATGAGTAACTTCTTCATTACTCCGTTTCTGACGATCATCACTGGCGGTTGGAAAGATGATTCAGATGCATTTATAGTAATTTATAGAAAGCAGATGATTATTATACAATCTAGTGTATTTGATATACATCTATTAGACCAAAATTAGAATGTGCCTCAATAATATTATATACACAAATATATATGAGTGAAACCGCTATCTTCAACTTCCACAACTATATAACAATTCTCCGAATGATGCTCCGAATCAAGAACACCGCAACCTTTGCTGTCAAAGTGTCGAAAGTGGCACTGCAATACAGCATTGCCCCACTGGATCCTAGTTCTGACTGAACGAATCACGGAAACCGTCTACTCAGCGAAAAAGTGTGAAATCCCAATCGCTAAGTAAATGGCAGAATGTCTCGATCTCGAGATGACATTCAGGGAATCACAGTACCTACATCCTATCATAACTGGCTTTTATCACGAACTGAACGCTTTGATTGACTGAGGAAAATCCTCTCTTCATTTTAATCCGAAGTATATCTAGATTCAAGATCACTAGGCTCAAAATCATGTATCTAATATAAATTTTATTCTTGAATCGAACTCCGTGTTCAAAATTATATGACGTACTCATAGCTCAATGTCGTTTAGGGTCTTCATAGTTATAAGACGTGCACATAGTTCAAGGTCTTGTGTCGTCAATCAGAGTGAAAGTCAAATTGCAGGGGGAAGTCTCAGGATCAGTATAAATGAACTTCTTTTCTCAAAAACCTTGTCTCCTTTTTGAAGACATTCATCTTTTGTATGTTTGTTCTTACTCACAATTTCCTTTCCTTTTTCCCCCTCAATTTCATCTCTTTTTCTCGATCCACTGTCTGTTTCTTTTTCAAAATCTATTGTACTTGGGATTTTATCTCTGAATTGGCGACCAACAAGTTCGCTTGGAGTTTTAACAGTCACAGGGTGTGGAGTAATGTTGTACATCTCTCAATAATCTCGAAGTTCAATTTTCCAATCCTGCTTCAGTGTTTGACTTATTTTCATTCTTTTCAAAATGTCCCTTTTCTGTCTTTCAACGTCACTATTTGGTTGGGGTCAGTAAGGTATAGTATGGAAGAGAATTATTTCGTACTGCTGACCATACTGTTTCAATTCCCGACTCATTAGTAGTGTTCTGGTCATCTAGGTGGTCATATAATCTCTTCTAGTATGTTGGAATCTATCAGTTCGTTTAACTTGGTATTGCTTTTCGTTTTCAAGAAAATTGGTATTCTTATATATGGCTGACAAACTGGTTTGACAATCCTCTCGATAGGCATGTCAATAAGAAGATCTTTGAATTCAGGAAAAGTAGATATGTTACTTATTAGCTTCAACCTAATTGTCAAAACACCCAGATTTTTATACCATATTGAATAACAAAATTTTTCCACATTAGTTTCATCTTTTCCTCGAACTTCACAACAAAATAGCCTGAAACAACTGAAGGTTGTTTACTTCCTTATCCATGAAAACTTTATTCTCTTCCTTCTCCTCGTTCGTCACCTATTTCCTATATTTTTTCAAATATTCCCAAGTACGATCTGAAATTAGATTTCTTTCACTTCCAGAATCTATCAACATTTTGATATTCACCCCGCCACTGAGCAATCAATGGACTCATCCTGATCTCTGTGAAAAACTTAGTTTACACCGTTGCCAAAGTCAGAATCTTCATCTACATTATATATGTCAGAAGGTTTGAATTTTTATGAATTTTTCATTCTTTGAATATTTTACATTCGTTTTTCTGACTTCCTTTTGAAATGTTCGCGTGGTCTACAATACATCTCAAAATGCTTAGTCCATCGCATCTATGACGATTTTGTCGTCTCGCTGGGCATCTATGACATTTTTGTGGTCCCGATGGACATTTAGGGTCATTAGAGCTGTGGTTATGTCGGCCACATCTAATACATGTTTGCTTAATTTTATCTTCAAATCTACAGATCACACTACAAATCAAATTTACACAACTGTAGTTTGTGAAATGTGTCTGTCGAGCTTGTAGCCATTTCGTTCAATACTCTTGATTCCCAGCAGATCACTTTCAATAATGTGGTTTCTTTTATTAGCTTTTCTGAGGTGATTGCGTCTCCAGCGGTTGATATTTTTCCGCAGTTAGATTAATTTATCAATAATCGAATGATAAACTAAACCAGCAAATTATGTGATAATTACGTAGGTTTCCAATTCTACTTAATGTATGAGATATTGTGGAATAATTGGGTGACAGTATCTTCGGTGTCAGAGTAATTTCCTCAAGTCTCCAATGAGAAAATCAATCAAAATTATTCTAAACCCTCTATAAGAGCTCCACTCGAACCCATTTACAAAGGTTTCTTTAAATTTATGAACTGATTCTCCTCGAGTCTGAAGATGAATTTTCCAAATCCTCCATCTTATTCCTGTTTCATGTTCACGTGTCACTCATATACTTTGCTATGCTTGAATGAGCCATACTCATCTCGTTTCGAAATAGCTCTATCAAAACGCGTCTGTTCTATTATCTTGGATGGTGGTGTTTGCTCCTGATATGTTGTAGAACACTACCTGCAATCCCTGACCACTGTGATGCAACAGGTTAACTGCAGGGTTTCCCAATTCCAATAGCTTCTATGCCAATGAGAAAAGTTCACTTGAATTTCTCCCAGTGGATGTGTCCTTCAAGATCAATTTCAATTAAATTTGAGATGGTCGATGAATTCATTACTGACCTACAAATCCTTTATGTATCTTCCTCTCGACGTATCAAACGCTGAACTATTCAAATTTTCACTTTTCGGTACCACAGTAGCATTGTATTAGTTCGAGTTTTCACTCTTGTCAGTGACCTCTCAGACATCGTCTGTTTGAGTTTTCCACTTGTGTCAATAACCCCTCAGGTATCAATTTCGAGTTTTCACTCAGCTCAGTTACCTCTCAGACATCATCGGTTTGAGTTTTCCACTCGGGTCAGTGACCTCTCAGGTATCAATTTCCACTCAGGTCAGCGACCTCATTCGAGTGAACCACAAACCATGATACGACCTACGGTGGATAGAAACAGCACTGTCGAGTGTTAAATAACAATTGCGTTATGTTTGAGCTCTGGTTTTCAGCTAGTTGCCTTGCAGTGAAAGCTGCAAGGTAACAACAGAGAAGGAATCGTGTCGGCGATCGATGTCGAAGCTCGGCTTTGCAAATGCCATCCTTAGGGAGCCTTGTTCATTTTTATATTCATAAATAGAGTTGTTTGTCGACAATTAACTTTCGGGTGGTTTTGAAACAAATAGGAACTAGGTAATAAATTCATCTCTTATTCAGAATTGGTCTTTTATCAGTCTATTCTGTGTTAGGAATCATACGTTGGAAAGTGAAACCTCGTTAATCCTCAGCTCGCACAAGTTTCGTCTTCTGAGGGTTGTCGTTCGTAGGGGTGCGACAGCTGGTTAATGGAAAAACAGATTTTAAACAGATTTCTTTAAACAGATTCAAACTAGCCAAACGTTAACTTTTTTTTGAATATTGACATCTTAAATGAATATGTCGATTTTGATTTTCACATAACCATTGCGTCGACAGTTTTCAGAGCTCACTGCGTTGACAATGAGCATTGCCTGAATTGTCGCAAAATATTTTTCGAACTCTCGAAATAGTTTGACCCAATAATAAACAGATTATGTGAGAAATTACCAAAAAGTTATTTCGTCTTCATGATGAACATGATGAGTTTTTTTGACTTCGAATGTGGAAAATGGATCTATTCCAAAATTTCGTTCTAGGATGAATATTGAATCAACTTTTATTTCATTAACACTGAAAAGAATAACAACTCATTCAACAAAATCATTCGTATTGCAAACTTTCGTTAATTCCTTTCAAAAATGCTAAAATCTATTTCCTTGAGCAGTGGAGTAATAAATTATTCAAAAGTACTTGATCCATAGGCGTGCATATTTGAGTATGCATGTATAAAAATGTATGTATGTATAAAAATGTAGTACCTATCCATTTTAAACCTTCAATGTTGTATGATATGATATAATGAACCTCAAAAGACTTCTCATAGTTGTATGCATACTGTGAGTGACCCAAATATATATCATTCCCGTTATTTAATTATTAGATATTTTTAATTAAGCAACCAAAATTATTTTCCATTCATTTGACTTGTGTCAAAAGCTTGTTTCATGGAATAAGCAGTCGACAAAATGGCACAGAAATGAAATATTATTATTTTGCGTCTGACCCCTCATCATTGCGAACTCAATCCCATTGAACTCGTTTGGATTCAAATAATGGGTTTCTTTGCGAAACAAATATGTCAGAAATACCCTTTGAATAGTCCTTGAAAAATGTCGATTCCGAAAAATGGCAAAAATGAAATGAACATGAAAGAAGAGAACAACATGTGAAAAATAGACTATTCACATGAGGAAATTGTAGAACCTTCAACCATAACATTCGACAGATATTCAAAGGATGTATCTGATGATAACACACCATGATGTTTGCTTAAACCTTTGCTTAAATAAGTATTGCTATGTGCTAATGTGAATATTTCGAATTGAAGGGTTATAACAACTATATACAAATGACTAAATATAGTTATCAGTATAACCTCAGAAATAATTATGACATAATGATCTCCTGAGGACGCTAACTTGGTTAGGGAAAGGCGCGTCAAGAGACCGTGATTTTGTTCTGATGTTGGGAAAGTTTTTCCAATAGATTCATTTCACGTCAGAGTTTAAGGTACGAACTATCATAGTTATCAGTTTTAAAAAGAATTTTTGATTGAATACCCAATCGTGCGCCACAGCAGGTGGTAAAACAACCTGAGAGCCTATAAAACCTTTCATTTGCGACCCTTCTGCGATAGGAAAATAGAATGCACCTAGTGAAGTATCATAAACCGGCTTATATTTGCTGTGGAAAAATCGCCAAATTTTTTTGAGTATCTGTCAGCGTTTTGCATTTATAAGCATTTATTACTTTTTACTATTGAGAAACAGTAAAATTTTTTTTCTATAGTAATTCGTAGCAAAAATGACAGAAAATTAAATAACGTGTTTTGGAAATGGACCTCTTCTTGTGAAGAATAATTATTTTGAATAATTTATCGAAAACATATCAATTTCATTGTTATCTCAATAGATGTCTCAAGTTGAAAGCTTGTAACTTCAGTAGAATACAATTCCGAAAATACTTGTATTTTCGAAATTCGAAATTCCGAAAATACTTGTATTTTCGGAATTGTAGAATACAATTAAAGAATCAATAGCTTCATAGTTTGTTATCAATTTAGATTGAGTCAAATTTCCTGGATCATGCTGTTTATATGTATGATTTGACTAGAAGGATAAACATTTTCATTGAGCAGATACAATAATGAAGAAAAAATACCTCTTTCGAACTCTTTTTTTCTAAACACCGCATCACTAAACAGTTTCCGTACCAAAAGAACGTGGATTTGCTCCGGAGGGTATATGGATTGAGTCAATGACTGAAATTACACATTTAAAGTCAAAATTCTCGTTTAAAATTAAAATTATGATTTTCATAATCACGAATAGAAAGCCTAAACTTCAACTTTAAAGTAGAATTTACGAATTTATAGTCAAAATTACCATTTAAGAATTGAAATTGCAACTCCTAGTATAAAATCTTGATGTCTGACGTCGAAATTTATGAATTACGGAGTAGAAATTTTCAAGAAATTTGTATTTCATACAAGATATTTTGGTTCAATCGCACTAAAATGTTCAGTGTTCGAAAAACTGTTACTGGGAGATTTAAAAATCTACTACTGCATATTTTACATGTCTGAAAGTGCTCCCTCCAATTTGTTTTTTATTCCGATAATAGAGAAGATACTAGCTCAATAAGAAAAACTTTTATACTCTAGATTGTCTCCCTATTTCTCCATCATTCATCATTCTCCATCATAAACATAGTACCTATACCCAAATGTCAATGGAGAAATGAACTTGTGTGATCGTAAATAAATGTTTGGTTATACCTTGATTCACGAATTCGGAAAATTGTTGTAAGAGTCCATCTAGAAACACAATCGTGTATTCGCCGCCATTGAATACGGTATTCTCCTCAAATGAAGTTATCACTGTTACATTATTTCCATTTTCCACAAGGCTCCTAGCTATTGCCATTCCCATGTAATGATGACTTTTTCCGAACGTTGGAAGTACTACCAAAATTTGATACCCACATACAACACTCCATACAGATTCTACAAAAAAAAATAAAAAAAAAAATTTCATATTGAATCTCTGATTTTCGTGTCTTCAATATTGAACACTACCTCATTGAAACTTTTGTACCTAGCGTTTATATCTCTAGCGAACTCAAAATTATAATTTCTTGATAATATTCGTGAGAATTGTTTCAATTTCACACTAATGTGTTCGTGACGTAAAACTCAATGTCAACTCAAAACTACCTGAATGAATGTACATTCAATGAAAACTATTTTTCGTGAATATCTTCTACACAAACACAATAAATGTGTTTTTACTAACTTTCTATGTATATATGAACTTTCATAAACCAAAAATGTTCTTTTATGACATTATGTGAGGTTGATTTTATTGATATATATTTTATTATATAATGTAATTTTAAAAAAATCACCTTTTGATAAAACACTTTTGAAGAAGAGAAAATGAAAGAAGTATACAGGGTGATTATTAAATATGCGGCAAAAACTATAGGACTATTCCTTGGATGATTCTAAGGATACCTAAATATCATAAACATTTCGATTACAGTAGAATGCTGATACATTACAGATACAGATTACAGATAAATGATGGGTGTAAGGCAATTAGAAACGAGCCTGGTATTTTGAAAGAGTTCGGAAGTCGATGAAGAGAAGATTGGATTCTTGCATTCTAGCAGGGGGTAGTCATTTCTTGTCATGTGTAGTCTGAAATTGTTTCAGGAAAGAAGTGTATTCGTAGTATGTTGGTAGTCCTGAACACGAATCTGAAGGCATTTTGAGCCTATTTTGCCCCCTAATATGTTTTACCGTAAAAATGGGGTGCTCCATCGCGAGTGGCGGACAGTGTATCACTTTGGCCAACCTCATTCAGGTGGTAATGCATTTTGAGCCTTTCCATCAGTTCTGAGAGTTTCATCGTTCCACCTCAAATATTACGGAAAATACAGGGATGTTTCCATAAGAAATGAGACAAATTCGGATTTTTCAGGACTGAAATTGTTTCAGGAAAAAAGTGAATTCGTAGTAAGTTGGTAGTCCTGATCACGAACCTGAAGGATTTTTGAGCCTATTTTGCTCCCTAATATGTTTTACCGTAAAAATGGGGTGTTCCATCGCGAGTGGCAAATAGTGTATAACTTTGGCCAACCCCATTCAGGTGGTAGGTGCATTTTGAGCATTTTAATCAATCCTGAGAGTTTCATCGTTCCACCTCGAATATTACGGAAGACACGGGGGTGTTTCCATGAGAAGTGAGACACAGTGTATATCAAAAACCTATGTAGCCATTTTCAGCGTCACTATTTTAGGAAAGAACTTACTAGTTGAATTTTATTGAAAGGGGCACCTTTTTCTGTTACTTTCGAGACTACCATTTCTACACCCAAGTGAGGATGACAATCATATGGTAAATTGGATGAGAAGTTTTTCAAAAGCCCCTGATAATATATCAAGTCTAATCTGTGTTTTTCAAAATCGTGCCTAATCAACTCATTTGAATTCTTACTAACTTTCTAATCGCTTATATTTGCATAATAAACTACTTGTTATATACATGATATATGACGTTGATAATAAGGCGAAAAATTCCAGGCAACATATGAAATGAGATTTTTTGCTTATCGCTTTCGTTATCATTTAAAATTAATTAGAATTTGGCTTAGTAGTCACAGGTTGAGTTTGAATATATAAAACACACATTTGATTAGTTTTTCTCTACCGTTGAATGATTAACGTACTCTAAAAACAATAAAAATTCATGGTCCTAATTATTCACGATAAAGTTGTCGGTGTGAAATGTCCTTTATTGAATATCTGGAAATTGCTTTATGATTCCGTAAGTGTTTTGGATATAAATGGTTCCTTGTCGAAGCCTCATATGATTTTTTTTAAATACAAATAAATTGAAAAATCAAGTACCTACATTATATAATCAGATCTAATAAATTAAAAATTATTTTTTTAGAAAAGTGCATACAAACCTGACCTTATTACTATACAAGTGTGATAAAAATTAAAAATTCATTCAAAAAAATCCAACAATATTGTTTTGTACATTCATATCCTCCACCCTATCGTTGTAATGATCATTATTTTTTCCTTTATTTCACACAGGTGTAAAAATTGCTTCTCTATTGGTCGGTTGGTAGCCAGGCGGTTCGACGTGGGTGCTTTGTTCAGTCATTCGAATTGACTGCCGTGATGGCCGATGGTTCAAGTGCCAGTCTCATCGATTGATTTTCACTTGCTATCGTCTACCCTGTGTTAGGAATCACACGTTAAAATTTAAGACCTCGTTATTCCTCAGCTCGCACAAGTTTAGACTTCTGAGGGTTGTCGTTCGTAAAATGTATGTTTCAATATCTTACTGTTTGAATGGAAAAACGCATTTATATTCCACGCTAAATTTATCCTGTCCCCAATATGAATTTTACTTCTTCCCAATCAACATCTCTGCCAACAAGACAAAGCAGAAGTTGGAAGTGTGAAGTTTGGAATCTAATACATTTTGAACAGAAAGGACCCCGTACTAATATTATGGAAAATCTGTTTCAGTGAAAATCACTGACATTTCAGTATGATGTAGTCCATGCCACCCCGAAGAAAAGTTATCATTGCGCCAACTTTCTGAATGCCGGAGTTTGAATTCTACAGGGATCAAAGTTTGATATTTTGACGATTTATCAAAAAATCCGAAATTTTATATTCATCGTATCGATTTGAATTCCTCTAATGGAATAGTCCACAATATGTGCACAGAAAAGTTCAGGAAATAAAAGTTTCTAGAATCAACGCTGACGGGTATACAGGGGGTTAAACTTTGTTGGTAATTTTCATCGAACTTTTTTCAAGAAAATATTCGTTTCCCTGCAGATCCATATGCAATTGATGTTACTTACAGTACACGAGAGAGCGATTATATTTTGCATTCGAACCAACCAGACAACTTTAAATATTTGGAAGATACGGGGCGATCAAAAATATATTTTTAATTTCGTAAAAATGTATCCCTTTGTATAGTTAGGTTCCACCTATTATTCAGCTGATTTCTTGAAACTATTTAACTAAGATATATACAAATGTATCAACGTCTGTGCTCATTAATCTGAATCCAAATGAAATGATTTCAAAAACTGCACCTCACGATTTGATCTCCACAATGTTTATGGAGATCAAATCTTGAGGTGTAGTTTTTGAAATTACTATAGACCTTCATCAAACTTCATCAAACTTATGAATTCATGAGAGGAGACCTACATAAAACGTCTTGCTCGTTTAGGGGCAAATATTTCAGGTTTTCAATTGGTTTATTACTTTTCATGGCTTCCAGCAATTTTTTTTTCCTTTATTTCAACGTTATCTCGTGTTTTGATTCTTGGCTTTATTCATTTCATTAAAGTGATCATGAATTACAAGAAAATAAACAAGTCATCAATCACACATACTGAATCCAAATAAAGTTGCGGCCTTGGTTCAAAAAATATGGAGAAGGGATGTTTCAGATTAATTTTTATAAATCATTTCTGAAATGATCCGTAAATTTCTTTAATTTTCTGACATGATGTAGATGAGTAATTCTTGATCAAAAATTTTTCATGGTGCTCACCTCGCGAGTGCCACGGTATGAATTATACAGAGGTTTGAAGTATAGTATTCCATCGATTTCTCTAATAATCAATAATTCTTCTGTAAAGGAAAATAGTATTGTTTCCTAGACATCCTTTGGAACATTTCAAAAACAAAATTATCTGAAATGAGAATTCATGAATATATAAAGGTTAAAACTCGTCCAAATTATTTTTTCCCAAAATATTAGTATTCGTTTACTATACATATTTTATATATTCAGAAATTCTATAAGATCCAGTGTACCACCTCGTCTTCAACCGATATTTTGGAGAAATACAGGATGAAAACAAAATAGATTGTAAGTTGTTAAACAATTGTCGTCTGGTATCATCACGCATATTGGTATAAAATATATGTGTGTTTTGCACCATCGAATGTTTTCATGTTTCGTTCTAAAAATGAAAGATGAAAAATTATAGAGAGGAATGATTTGCTTTAGTTTATATTCAGGTCTTAATAACTGCCGTTGTCTTCAATAAATTGTGGCAGCTCCTGACATACATGAAATATGAATTCAAGTACATAACACGAATTCAGCACGATTCCAAACATATGATCTGATTCAGAGGAAACAGAAGTAATGGTAAGTGCCACAACATCATAAAGACTGCCTTTCGGGTGATTCATATTTCGTTTTCCGAAACGAGTTATACCGGTTTCAGGGTTTTGCCCTCATCTGTGCAGGGTAGGTCTTATAGCATTAAATAGAGCATGTAACATTCGTACATAACTGGAAAAACCTCCTATTACAATAATTGAATCTGCAGTTAATTCAGTCACAATGCAGAATAAGAATGCAAGTGATTTCTATCGCAATAAAGAATTAGATTTCAGACGAAATGTCATACATCCAAATTGACCCCTTACATACCGGTGTTGGGTTTTTTGAGATGTTATTCAAATAAATTGTGAGGAGTTTATTCTCCGGCATGACTGGCATTGTTTCACTTCCCAACTATTCCAAGCGCACCATAAGGAACTATTTGTTGTGGTCTATTTGCCGCGTCTATTATTGAGTTTAGTAGGGAACGTGAGGTGTATCGATTTTTGGGGTTGTTATGTCCTAAGATATTCTAATAATGTACTATGTGAAGTGACAGAACCGTCGACTGTCAGGTACGACACACAGTCTGTCTTGTCATAATATTTGACTACTTATATACTTGTCATTCGAACATATTGTTATTGATCAAATACAAACTAAGGGACCTACAAACCGTATCGTTTATTTCTAAACCTGACACATATTATTGGCGACGAGTTAGTGGTTTGTATTTGAATGTCGTTTGTGTATGAACGAACACAGTACTAAAATGAAGAATCAGGTCAGCGTCGAGAGTTCATTGACCTTGTGTGTCGGTGTCATTTAAACAAAGTCATAACACTCATAGGAACCATTGAGCCGTTTAATCTCAAAAATGATTTCGCTTCCTATATAGAGACATTGGAGCATCTGTTCACAGTAAATGAAACAGAGGAGCATATCAAGTTATCAATGCTAAGTACTTTGGGTGGCTCTGAGCTATACATTATTATGAAGAGTCTGGTAGCACCAAAAACGCCGGAGGAAGCCACTTTGGTCACTTTGGAAGTCGCAGAAACATTCAATTCCAAAAATTGTGTTCAGAAACAGAGTCAATCAGTTGCTGAATATGTGGTAGATCTGAAAGAATTGGCACGTTTTTGCATCTTTGGACAATTTCTGAATCGAGCGTTACGGGATAGTTTAGTATGTGGGACTATGTTCCGAAAGCCTGCAGAAGCGATTACTTTCAAAAACAGCGCAGTTGCGCTGAAGTATCAAAACTGATATCCTGTTTTCATTGTGGCAGAACCCATAATCCTGCTACCTGTCCTGCTGTGAAATTGACCTGTTTTTCATGTAGGAAGAAAGGACATAGGTTCTCTGACTCTTTGTAAGCAGAAGAACAAAGTGAATAGTGTAGAAGTACGGGCACTATCAGAGGGAAAGGATCATGCAGAAGACAAATTATTGGCACATTCGTTGGCAAATTCAATTTTGGTAAGATTTGGCAAGGTAATGTTCAGTGATAGAAGTTCATTGAGTGTCAAATAGATACGAATGGTTGGGTCCGTAGTCGAATCGGGATACAGTTTACCAAACGTAATTGACCGAAAAATGAGCAGCTTGTCAAATCTAGGAAGAGACTTGAGAATTCTCTCTCTCTCTCTCTCTCTCTCGCTCTCATAGTCTTCTATCGAACGCATATCCAGTGGGCGGGACCATAATGGAATTCAGAAAGGTCTCCCTACATTTGACAAGCTTTAGGCTACTGGTGTTTCTTGTAATCTCACATTTGTTGTAGGGGGAAACATAGAAAAACAAAACTTTGTTATTTCTTGAAAAAACTATTTTATTTCAAATCCGTCAATCACCCATTAATTTTCTTACATGTGACATGAAGTAAACAATTTTAATTTCAGGTGTATCAACTAAAAACTATTGTAAATGAAACACCCTGTATCTTGAAAACAACGAATTCTCGAATCAATGGCAGAATACATTGTTTTTCATAAAAGTAGCTATTGAACAACTTATATTTTTTTTACCGCAATTAGGAAACACCCAGTAGGTATCCTGATTGGTAAATGTTGTTATGAATATCAGCAGACTGGTAATACGAACACCAAAATAAAATTCGACAATCGCTGGACAGCCGTTGTCGCTTTTCCCTTTTATTTCGAAACAAGTTCTCGCAGACGTCAAGATCCAGCGGGCTACGAAGGGTCTGGTGGCTCCACCGGAGCGCATCCATGCAAGGAACCGTCAAATACTGGTTTCACGGCTTGCTAAGTTGAACCGTGTAATTTTGCATTTACAGCGAGTTGTGTAAGCGTAAGGTTTTCTAGTTAAGTGGTCCACAAAATTTGGCAAGTCTATATAAGGATGGCGGAGGAATTCGAAAATCCAGTCGAAATGCGAGGTTAACGGGCTCCAGAACGATGCTGGGAGACCAGAATAATTGTTTTCATGTATTGTGTCGTATAGTTTGAGTGCATTTCATAGGATTCGTTCGTTGAAGTTTTCCATATGTTTTCTTAAAATTATGTTGTTTGTGTCAATACTTTATTCGTGTTGGATTCGCACAGAACCTTACTTGGCAATAAAAAAGGATATTTTCAATAACCAAAGCAATTCAATAGAATTTCAATGATTTTGAAATTAAAAAAATTAAATAATCGAATTTATATAATTTATCGAAAACATAATATATCGTAAGTAAAAGGAAGAGAAATGTGAAATATAAAAATTGAATTATAAAAATATGATAATGGCGGATTTTAATCAAATATCGACCATTGCTATCCAATTTATCATATTGTACAAAAACCAGAACTATTCACGATGACAGTTATAAATTTTCGCATCATAAAATTTTAGTAAGGCGCTACACGGTCTACAGTTGGCCTGATACAATTACAGTCTAGTGAAACGCGTCTGGATTAAGTTTATAATATGACAATTTCTATTATCATGGCTAGTTTCAACAGTTTTCATCAAGGAACGAGTCAGTGATAATAAATAAAATCGGACACTTCACAATCATCAGTATCGAATGAATTTGATAATTTCTGAAGTTTAATTTTAAGTTATGAAAAGTTTCATAAAGACTCTTAATTAGTTAATAATGGTGAAATTACCCCAAATGTGTAAAACATTTTGGATTATATCACCTATAATTCCAGAGAGAATTATTACTTATTGACCCTTTTGATTTCCTGTGCCAAATATCATCAAAAATTACTTTTTTCATTTTTGTCAAATTAAGCGGTTAAGGGGCTTTTAGAAACAAAACATTTTTTTTCAAATGCAAAGTTCCACTGAGGGTAATTTCAACAAACCTATATTTACAAATATGTTTAAAATTTAAAAAAATGTGTGAGGGATGCAGTGTTTTTTATGAAGAGTCTATAACTTAATATACTATATGACTACCGTCTTTCCTCATGCACCAGAAACTGAAAATTTACCGATAGGAACTTTTGAGAATTTCAGCAGATTTTCCCAGACTGATAAAAAATTTGTTTATACGATCTCTGGTAGATACTCACCCTCATAACAGAATGATCCAGAACCAATAGCTGTTATTCCAGTATCGACTTGTGATTTGACCTTGACCATAAATTTAAAAATTATTTGAGGGTTGAGATCAGTTTTAAAAATTAAAACCAGTGTGTCTCATAACGGAAATGAAGAGAACGAGAAAGAGTAGAAACAAATATGACTTTGCGTGACTCTAAAACTAACCACAGGTCACTTGTAGTTCAAGCATACTAAATGCTGAGATGTAGTTTTAGCTATTCGACGATGACCTAACTTTCGAGCTTGACCATGACTCCGAATCATTTTGAAGTCAAAATAAGCTTTAAAACAAAAAATCATTTTTTTTTCTCTCAGGACCGGGAGCGATAGTATCGCATTTCATCTCTGAAGGTCTCTTGAAAGTTGAACAATTTGTGCCTAACTGAATGTGATAATGCCCAAAACGAACTATACACTAATTTGTACGGCATGACAAAATGAATGATCGAACGTTTTAGTATGTCAATTGGTCAGGAGAGATCTCAGTCGTAATTAGTATCTGAATTTATAATATCTATTCATGATTTTTCCACAAATTCACCCCATCCCCTGAATTTTACTTTCACATTTCCAAAATTTTTACGCCAACCACTTCCAACAAACGGCATTAGACTGAAAGTCATTTGCTACTCCATGACTTTTTGAGAGGTACCAAACAAACCCCTAAAATTTCAACATACGCTCACGGTCTGGTAAATACTTTGAACTATTATTTAGTTCACTCTCACTAGTGTATCTTCATCATCATTTTGTATGTTCCACCTTCAGAAGACTTTCAGAAAACAAATTCAATAGTACTCGTACTCAAAATAGGTAATCTGAATAGTATATTTACTCACATCAGTTTTGTCTAGAAGTACAAATATAAGGTATGCTGTTTGGCATTTTTTACGAAATTTGCTAAATATCAATGAAATATCTATGTAATAGCGATACAAAGAAGTAGAACTTTCATTAATGTTTAAATATTTTGAGATAACTTGAAAGGAAGTCAGTTGAAACAATAAAAATATATACAGTGCCCACGGTTTCGCTCTTGTAGAATTTGGTTTGTGACATTATGTTTCGTGACAGACCATTTTGAACAAATAGTTACAATATTTTTTTTTAACCGAAACTTTAGATTTTTAACTTTAATTTCTTGATGTTTATTTACACTATACAAAGAACCACCCTGCATATTTCAAGATTCTAGGTTCAGTAGCTTCGGCTGTACGTTAATATACGTATCAGACAATTAATAGATACCCACTTACACAATATTGAATAGAATCACCAAAAAAACTGAAAGAATTAGAATGAAATACATTGGAAATCCTACTAACCCTACTCCTACAAATATTATAAAAGCGTAAATGTTGTGGGATGGATGAATGTAATGTATATATTTAGGTTTTATATCTTTTAACATAGCTTAACGGATTCAAATGTAAGTTGGTATGCAGGGTGTTTATTGAACATGCGGCAAAAATTCGACAATAACAATTTATTACCAAAAAATACATGTAATGTTTCTTAATCTACAAGAACTGTTGAAAATGACTACCTCCGCTCGGATGCAAGAATCCATTCTTCTCCTCGTCGACTTCCGAACTCTTTCAAAAACACCAGGATCGTTTCTGATTGCGTTACACCTTGCAAATTGAATGTCTGCAGCCGTTTGTAGTAATCGAAATGTTGTTGATAGGTACCAATGGAATCGTTAGATTTTTTATTACTCAGTAGCTCCAATGTAGTACGTTATGATTTCACTTCGGCTATGTTAATAATTTTAAAATTACCAAAAATTGTTATTGTTGAAATTTTTTTCGCCCCGTATCTTCGAAACAAAGCGCCCTATGAAAAATCATCAAAAGACAAATTATCCTTACAATAGACCAAGGAATAGTCCCTTATTTTTAGCCGCATATTTAATAAATACCCTGTATAGATGAATCATGAGCTGTAATAACACATAAGGTAACGCGGGTAAAACGGTGGGGAACAGCTAGTATTGTATAAGTAGTAACCTACTGGTTGACTGACACTCTT
>WOGP01001061.1:0-20547 GCA_015342065.1 Leptinotarsa undecemlineata | reverse complement strand
AGTATTTATTTCTGTTTGTGAAGTTTTTACCGTTTTTATTGTCTATTATTATTTGAATAAGAGTTGTATAATGGTCGGTAATTGAACTTTCAACGGTTATCGGTAAGATAGTGTCATACATATTTTGTTTTGAATGAATAAATATATGGTCTAGACATGATCTTGCATTTTTTTGAATTCGTGTTGGAGTGTTTATCGCTGATCGAAAACCAAGTTCACTTAATGTGTCTAAATAATTTCTTGTTTCTATACTGTCTATCATGAAATCGATGTTGATATCTCCTATGAAAATGTTATAGTCATAATTTTCAGTCTGTGTTTTCAGTATATCATTCAGTTCGTCTTTAAAAGTCTCTATATCACTTGCTGGTGATCTGTAGAATGCATTTATTATTAAAGTATTGTTTTGTGAAATAGTTTTAGTTCTCATGAGAAAGCTACCATTCAGGGCTATAATTTTATGGGAGTGATAGATATCTGATCTAATAAATGCAACTAGTTAGAAATAAAGTATTTGATCAATTTATTAGGATTTTTGTACAAAATATGTTCCAGTATTAAATTTTTCTTCATTATTTTTTTTAAATTTATTTTAGACTATGAGCTCATACCACATTTGTTCACGTGTTCATTCTACTTCTCAAAGTACGGTATTCTGGTATCGGTATATCCAGGGAATTCTGCTTTGGGAAATTTTCTGCTTGCTGCTGCTCGGACTCAGCTTTTCTCTTGTTGTTTTGGGCACCTCTTCTTCTTTCTTGTTCTGATTTCTCTAAGTTTTCAGTGTCAAATTTTCTCTGGGTTTCTTGTTTTTCAATCAGGTCTTTATATACGATAGCTTCTCCTTCAACAAATAACTTATCTCGAAATATATGGGCCTTCTTGTTAGCTTTTTTTGCAATTTTCATGTGTTATGTTTTCATTTTCTTTTCTTTTCTCTCTTTGAAAGATAGGTCTTCTGTTATTACAATTTTGGTACCCTTTAACTTCTTACAATTTTTTAGTATCTTCTGTCTTGTTAAATTTGAGATAAATCTAATTACTAAGCACTTTGAGGTGGCTTCCTTGTGTTTTCCTATAAAATATATGTCATCAATATCGGAATCTGTCAACTCTATTTGCAAGTGCGAATTTATTAGGCTTTTAGTAAATTCCAGTGGGTTCCCTCTCTCATACCTCGAGTTATGTATTACAATATTGTTTTTTCTATTGATTTTTTCAAGGATACGATTTTTTATCTTAAGTTCTTCTATTTCAGCTTCTAGTATTTTAACCCTTTCAGATTCTCTATGGATGATTTGTTTAATTTCTTCGGAATTATTGGCGACTTCTTTTATCTGGTTGGTAAGAAACTCAGTTTGCTTTTCATTTTGTTCGATTATAAACTGTTGCAGTTGCTTCAGGATACTTGCAACTTCCATATTAATTTCAGTGCATATCACCAGTACTAATTCAACTAGTAGAAATAATTTCTGATAGTGAGTAAAGTTACTTACTGCGTTCTAATTACGAATATGTATATTATTTATTCAAATCTTCTTCTGGAGTATACGCATTGGTAGTTCGTATGGTATTGACTTCATTTCCTCCACTAATTTATTTTACTTTTGTTACGCTTAAAATTCACTTTATTCAAGACAACGTGGCGGTCGTGTACCGATGTGCCGATGTACACCCGATGTAAATTAATCTTTTCAACAGAGTGGTCTGGGTATAAATTGCTGAGTTCGCTTTTCGTCCGTATTTTGGGAGATATTTTTTCACCATAGCTGAAACCTCCAGAACAAGCAATGCCTCGTTGTGATGGTCAAAGGGGAATAAATCAAGAGTATTATCTTTTCTGGATGGAATCCAGCAACTTCAGGGTATGTTTGGGGGAAAAGAAGGTCTGAACTGAGCTTTATAAAGCATCAAATATTGCTGAGGTATGTACAGTTTTCTGGTTCAAAACAGTGTTCCAAGCTTTTGAGAAGCAGCCTTTGCAATTTCAGCGACATGATTGTGCTAATACATATTGGTGTTCATTTTAACCCCCCAATAAACTTATTGAATCAGAAAACGGAATTGTCTGGTTGGGAGACATTTATCTTCTTGGAGAAAACCGATGCCTGGGTTTTTGTGGCATTGAATCGAACCTGGTTATCTCCACCCCAATTCGAAATCACTTCTAGATCCTCATTAAGATATACAACCTTCTGCTGCCGGTGAAGATGCGCCTTCCTAGCCGATGTCATGGAATCCAAATGGAATAACGAGATAAGTGTGCTGTCGTCAGCAAAGCAATATTGGATTCCTGTTTTTTTTTCAATAAGTCGTTGATATACAATAAAAAGAGGGTTGGAGACAATATGGATCCCTGGGGAATACCAGCGTTGATGGTGAAACTTTGCAAGAGATATTCGTCCACCGCCACTTGCAGGGAACGTTCTTCCAGGAAGCTGAAGATCCATACACAAAAATGATCCCGCTAGCCATAGCATCGAAGTTTGGCCAGCAAATCCTCATGCCACACACGGTCAAAGGTCTTAGAAATATCAAGGTCTTGATTCTCCAGATTTCTCGATTGCGTTATTCCAAATATGGGTGACATACGACAGAAGGTCGCCTGTTGATATTTGTTTCCGAAAGCCATATTGATGATTGCTCAAGATGTTGAAGCCTGCCAAATATTCGAGGATATGATGGTTCATGAATTTCTCTAAGATTTTTCATATCACTAATATCAAAACGACTGGTCTATAGTTATTTGGAAGAGTTTTCTTGCTCTTCTTCTTCTCTACTCCTAGTATGTTAAACGCGAGCAATCCTTCAACAAGAAGGAAAAACGCCTTTCTTGCAAGACAGGTTAAAAAGTTTGCAAAAATACTGTTGCGAGTTTTGAAAGCTTTGGAACATTCTCATATTTGTTTGTATCAAGATGGAGTAGTAGAAAGCCATAACTTTTTTTCACAAAAAACTTTATATTACGCTATAACAGAGACACTAGAGGTACGAGGTATGTGGTGTAAGGTATATTATTTCTAGTTTGTATTGAAGGGGTTATATTTTTAGGAGCGATTAATTTTTGGGAAAGAAAGTTTTTGGCTTTCTACTATTCCATCTTGATACAAAAAAAGTATAAGGGAATCTTCCAAAGAAAGGAAGGAAGTAATCAATTTGCAAATAAGTAGAGATGGAGTAGTAGAAAGCCAAAAACTTTCTTTCCCAATTATTTCTAGCTTATTGAAATCAGTTTTCAAAATACAAAAAAAAAACCGTTTAATATATGAAAGAGATGAATCTTCTTTAATAATTCAAGCAGTTTTCTAGAGATAACGACAGTTGTTCTCGCTTCATCTTAGAAACTGTTCGCCACATGGGAGGGCATATATTGAGGAGAATTTGTGATCTTACACTAAACAGCAGTTTCAATTCGCCGTAGGTCTCATCGGCGGTACTAGGCTGAACCACAAATGCATTTCTTTAGAACCTGAAAGGGTTCTTCATTTATCAAATTTATTGTAAATAGTTCATCCAGTGGTTTTTTCGGCTGCAATTTTCGAAATAGTTCAACAGTCATATCATGCAAATAAAAAACTCATTGATGCAGTTTATTGTATTATGGTGTTATTGTATTGTATATTGTATTGTAGTATATATTATAGTGAAAACTATAGCCCCAGTAGCACAACAATATCGGTAAAATATGGGGCAAATATTTCATTTTTCTTGGGACTATGTTATATTCTTGGTATTGGCCCAATTTCAAATGTGAACATTTGGCGATAATGGTTCAATATTGTAAGACAATGTTGGTAGGATGTAGTGATTGCATATTAAATGAATCTTTGATTCTCAATATTGGATACATATCTATTTTCCATTATTCACCAATTTTCCAAATGCATATTGGACAAATATTTGAAATATGTCCCAATTTCAGATGTGAACATTTGGCCATAATGGTTTAGTATTGTTACACAATGTTGGTAGGATATAGTGAATACATATTAAATAAATGTTTGATTATCAATATTGGAACATATCTATTTTTCATTATTCTCCAATTTTCCAAATGAATATAGGACAAATATATGAAATATGTGATTGACCCAATTTCAGATGTGAACATTTGGCGATAATGGTTTAATATTGTTAGACGATGTTGGTTAGGTTAGGTTAGGTTAGGTTAGGTTAGTGAATGCACATTGAATAGATGTTTGATTCTCAATATTGGATACATATCTATTTTTCATTATAAGCCAATTTTCCAAATGAATATAGGACAAATATTTAAAATATGTGATTGGCACAATTTCAGATGTGAAAATTTGGCGATAATCTATTTTCTGTTTGGAATCTATCTATATATTTGATCATTAGGCGATATAATCGTTCAATATTATAGACAATGTTTATTTTACATAATGATTGAATATTATATAAATATTAGATTTTTAATATTGTATGCATATCCATTTTGCCATTATTGCTTAATTGTCGAAATAAATATTTGTAAAATATGTATATGAAAAATCTGATTCTGATGAAATATCTGATATATAGGTAAAAACTCAGGAAAATTAAAACTTTGAAATCAAGATGCAAAAAAAGTTTAATAAGACTGATTATACACTGAAAAATTAAATTATTTTTGGTTTCCTCTAACAGAATCTACTTGAAAAAAAAGTTTTATTTCAATTCACATTATATAAAATAAAAGGATCTCCCTAGGTTATTTCAGAACTTTTTCGTTATCAGTATTATTATCTCTCTCCACTTGCTCTTCCCCCTTCTGTCACCAGCTTGTGCCAAAATCGAACCAATATGCTTCCTCATTTAGTATTTTGGGGCATCACTAATCACACCCCTTGCACTATCTACAACAAAATATTTATTTCAAATTGCATAATATCTATGAATTTTTCAATTGGAAAAATAAAAACCAGTTAGTTAGAAAGAGTGAGTGAATAAATATAACGTATGTTAAAATCTGTATTTCTGTTGAGCAGTCCGTAGTCAAATGAACGTTCTTGGCGATTAATTTATGATGATTTTTTTATTGAGAGACTATGCCTCATTCCTTTATTATTATAAATTATACAAATAACCTTATTACCAAAAAACTTTTCAAATTTTTATTTTCAATGGGAATTTGTCAATGAATAATTTAGAACATACCTATAATAAGTTTGAAACATTTTTTGACAACAATTTTTTCATGATTTCGTGTACCGCTTTTCTGCATATCAGTGAGAACAGTATAACCTAGAAAATTCGATGACTCATTAAAGTTGAAAAATTAAGAAAACAATAAGGTCAGTATTGTTCACACCTGAAGAAACTATTGGTATAGTGAAACACGTGTCAGGCTTTTGTAAATAAAGTGTTATTTGAATAAGAAAGAAGCATATTGAATGACCTAAAACTACTTTGCATTTTCTAACAAAAAAAAAACAAGAATAAAAAATTAAAAATACCAATACTTTCAAGTCGATTATAGTTCAGAGGTCCAATTGAACAAATTATAATTTTATATTGGTGAATTCATAGTTGACTCACCCTAAAGATGCAGAAAGTGGTTTATTTAGTAATATTACCAGTGTACACTGTAAACTGTATTGAAGCTTCAGAAAAAAAAATTGCCGACAGTTTAGGGATTGAAAATATAGTCAAATTAATACCACTAATACAGTTTACTGTGGATAAAATATCGGCCATTAAATGATAAATTTAATATCTAATACAAGGTGGGGCACCCAATACGATACGGTCCCTGTAAAACAAACTATTTATTTTTTCAATTGGCACTAAGCCAATATTGGAATGACACCATATATAGGTATATACATATATTTACAACTATGGCCAATATGGGAGTGATATTGAAATGCATATATCTCATTCAATTGATGGGTCCAGTTTCTACCCAATATTGATAATACCTACCTACATTATCTATCCTTGAACCAATATGAAATGAATACTGATGTCTAATCTAATTACAGTACTTCAATACCTGTGTCAAATGTTTTAACATGTAGATGAATGACATGAAAATAAAAAATGGATGCATCAATCCATATTTCCGGAACTGAATTTGTTCAAGATTATCAGAAATCATGCCCTAATGACTGCCGTTACTCATCAGTCTAACTCAAGCGAATATCTACGTTATAAGTAATACACACATACCTTCGTTTTTTCAAGTATCACTTTTGTTCTATCAACTACTTATTCACTTGTTGAGAAATAACCTACAAATACAAGGAATATATAAGATACACGTGGACCTCAATAGGGAACTGGGAACGTGAATGGCTCAATGGCGCCGGCGTTTGTTAGCGCTTTTCTATTGGTAGAATCAATCCATCGGAATTTGTGTCTTCACCCAATATTGGATTCATAATATTTACTAACTTATAAATCACATGAATATGTGAATTAGATACAAACAAGTTTCACATTCACTTCAAATATAGTTATACTGCTGATATTTATTATTATAACGGAAAAGAGAGAAATAACATAAGTAATTACACTATTTACATCCAATTCAATGATACGCCAAATGTTACCACCAATATTTTACCAATATTGGAATTACAATATCTGTTTTCAACTCTCAATGAGCCAATATTAGAATTACACTTCAAACCAATATTTATATACAATTGTCTAGCCAATATGGGAATGATGATGAAAATGTTATATTTCATTTTAATGGTAAGTCCAATATTTATTCAATGTGTAAATAATATTGAAATTCTCATACACATTTCAAATGTTACCACCAATATTATATCAATATTGGAATTACAATATCTGTTTCCAACTTTCAATAAGTAATGAGCCAATATTAGAATTACACTTTCAACCAATATTTATATACAATTGTCTAGCCAATATGGGAATGATGTTGGATTTATTATATTTTATTTAAATGGTGAGTCCAATATTTATTCAATGTGTAAATAATATTGAAATTCTCATACACATTTCAAATGTTACCACCAACATTATACCAATATTGGAATTACAATATCTGTTTCCAACTTTCAATAAGTAATGAGCCAATATTTGAATTACACTTCCAACCAATAATAATATACAATTGTCTAGCCAATATGGGAGTGATGTTGGAATTATCATATTCCATTTAAATGGTACAGTCCAATATTCATCCAATATTAGAAGGATATAAAAATAACTATATAGTTTTTCGGATATACATCAATATTGACTCAATATGTTTTTCATATTTACAATATATGTCTATATTGGCCCAATGCTAATTTACACTCTAGCAAATACTGTGTGCCACTTGGGAGAATGATGAGTTTTGATATGGATTGTCATCAAATATCGGTCAGTTCCATTCAATCATGCAAATGAACTTACGTATGGGGTGTAACACTTATTGTATTTTGATGCTGTCATTAAAGCAACGAATTAAATCATTTCTCATTTATTTTAACTACAGTTCCCTATAATTATTTCGAAATTCAATTCTAGTATAGCAAAGGATAGCTTCCATCTCTCGCAACACCGCATTGATTATTTCTATTGCGGATCAACCTAATATATCCTCCTTCTCCCCAGTGTGTACCCCAAGAGTTTTTGATCAACCAGTAATCTTCGCCATTATCGTTTCCGTATCCGACAACCAAAACACCATGATTGAGGTAGTTACCAGTGCACTCCGGGTGATTGAAGACCCCACCCCCATATGATTGCCAAATGGAAGCTTCCACGGCAACAGCGATTGGACCAACGGTACCTGCAAAACGAGTCCAGATTTCAACACAAAAAATTTCAGTATATCCTGCGCATGATCTCATCCGGAACTTTTAATCTACGAAAGAGATGATCATGTAAGTTATGTTGGGTTATATCCAAAGTGACTGGCTTTAATGGACCCTCTACTACAACATACGTGATCAACATCAATTGTTTGGTGATATTCTTGAAAGTATGAACTTTTCTTGCCGTCAGTGTCTGTTTGGAGCCAATAATAGATTTCGCCAATGATAGATTTTGCTCCAAAGGAACCTCCTCTGTAGAGAAGTCAGCAGCTTTATTATCTTTCACGCTCAGTGTGGCAAGGAATGCAAGGAATCCAGACCAGGGACGATTTGTTAACTTGTTTATTGGCAGTCCAGTTGAAATTTGCTCGATTAGGAAAAAGTGCTTTCAAAGTCGCTTGGCTATTAGACAATATTTTCATAGTTTATGTTCAAATTCGATACTACCAATCCTTGTGTATACCAATCTTCATTATGTTCTGTCCTGGTTCGGCGACTCTGAACACCTGCAACAGAACGTGAAGGTGTCGCAAAATTTATTTCCCCCAGAGGTTCCACTCCTCTCTGCTCAGGATTAGACTGTATGAGGAAGGTCATAATTGATAGTTGAAGGCATAAAGTGGGAGATCATTCATAGATTGTTATGACTTACAGTGTTAACCAATAGTCTGCTACACTCTGTATCAGCATGTTTTGTGCAATTGGCAATATGCATAATCATGTATATTGTCGATCTAGCTTTTCTCCACAGAAAGAGGCGGAAAGGAGGTAGATCTATGATTTCCATCAATACTAACAGTGTGCAGATAACCTGGGAAGCCTATTTTCAAACACTGAAGAGAATCACCTTGGCCGTTTCCAGTAAAATTTTTCTCCTCCATAAATATTGGTCTAACAGTCATCACATATATCCAATAAATTTGTTTGGGTCCTTTGCACCTAGGGTAATACCTCAATAGGTATAGATACGTATCTGTCACGGTTTGCTTTGCCAAATAACCCAAATACCCTAAACGTAAGTACCAAACTTACCTTTGTAGACATAATATGTAAGGAAGTTTCAGATTTAATAAAAGGCACGAGTACTACGTATATATAAATAACCATATATGAAAATGAAATATGTGGGATGGGAAAAGTTGTTAAGATCAGGAGCATATGATATCTCATCAGAATCCTTGGTGATGGTGAAAGAACAACAAACCGGAAAAAACTCCAGAAAACCTAAGAAAAGCAGGTGCAAGAGGTTCCATGGAACTGAATATAAACGAAATATTTATGAATCTTAGACGATAATATCGTGGCTATTACTCCGAACGAATTCAAAATTGGAGGCAACCAAAAAGGCTTCAGAGAAAGATGACTGAAAACTGAATTCAGCATTCAACATGTGTGCTGCGAAAAGGAACTGAGCTTTTACTTCTAGTGAGTTTGGTTCTGAGATACATACCTAGAAGATGGAGACTGGTTGAGGATATTATTCGGCAGGGGCTTTGAGACTAATCGATCTCGTTACTGTCTTAGATATTGATAGTGCATTGGCTGTAAACAACACCGGGTATAAATACCGGTCAAAAACCAAACTTAGAACTATGACTGGACTATATTTTGCAACTGAAAATTAACATTAAAACTATCCGTTCAGGCAATATACATCCGATGAAAAATTCATGCAAATTCAAAATGCACAAAAAGTATAATTTTGGGAAATGAACAGATCACTATTCTCACCGAGATAATTTTTATCCAAAAGTGACGTCCAAATACCGTAAAAAAAACGGAATGGC
The DNA here is from genome assembly GCA_015342065.1 of Leptinotarsa undecemlineata. Lineage (NCBI taxonomy): Eukaryota > Metazoa > Arthropoda > Insecta > Coleoptera > Chrysomelidae > Leptinotarsa > Leptinotarsa undecemlineata. Next base: position 10,976 of record WOGP01001061.1, on the reverse strand, counting down.
AATCAGAAATCATGAGCAAATGAAAAAACTGGACACAGATTATCAACTTCATATTTGAATACACATGAACAGATCTTCATAATACGAAGGAGAAGAATTGTGGAATTGCTTCAATAAAGCAGGGATGGCTCAGAATATTTGTGCGAGAAGTTTCGAAAATGTACTCCAGATTTTAGCATTTTCACAAAGTTCTTTCTTGCAGTAATTCAAAGTATTGTGACGATTTTCATATAAATCTCTTCTTCTTGATATTTTCAACAGGTAGAAAAAGGTGATGCTGTTTCAATACACGAGTAACGAAAAAATAAGCAATTAATGTGTTTTCATGTCATCTCCACGTAGATCTATTATGGAAGCTAAACTTCGATGACTGGCCTTACCTACTGCATTTTTGAGAGCCTGTTCGTTTCTTCCTACGGAAGCGTAGCCGCGCACTCTGATAGCACTACGAGAAGAATCGGCTCTGCAGAAACCTCTGACGCCCCTGTAGGGATAGGACACCTCCGTTTCTAATCCATAATTTGCGACGTAATTGAAAGCATATTCTATTGAACCCCCTTGGCAAGCGTTGTTCCTAGTTGAACAGTCTACGAGTTGTTGTTCGCTAAGAGACACTCTCCTACCGTGCTTGATGATGCTTTGTCCTTCGAGACATCCTGTCTGAAATTTCGAATTAAATTATACGGTGCATATCTAGTGTTCCTTGATAAATCAGCTGACTGTCATTGAGTTTCGGAAGTAAAAGATCATCAATCATCAATGAAGTTTTCTTAGTGACATATTCATTATGAAGAGTTCACAAAACCGCGAAACACGTTTCACTGTGCGATAGCTTTCTCAAGCAGAAATAATGAATTGCTTCGAAACTTAGACCATTTTATACTCTCAAAACATCAGTTAGCAGGTATCTCTACGTACTGCAATGATATAATTGATTCTAGGTTAGATTCAACTGTTTGAAAAGGCCGGTAAAAACAGGCCGACATATTGATAATTATCATAATACTGTAATCATTGTAGTATGATTACATGATGATCGCAAACTCAGCAAAAGAGAATTATTGAAATCAATTTGATGGTTCATTAAATATCTAAATTTATTATTTTCTATACTTTTCAAATGATAAAATTTTAAACCTTTCTTCTAGAAATGAAGTGGTGTATTATATTATATACGGACCAGTTACTTGATGAAAATTTAAGACGCGTTCCCCTAAACCATAGTTTCATCAGTTGCACTGGTAGATTAAAAATAACACCTACAAAATACTCACATACTAGATGGGCTGAAAAGTTCCTAGACTAACACACAGCTGCATTGGAGACACTCCTAAATCTACCCCCTTTACACTTTGTGATAATGGGAGTAGCCAGGATGGGCCAATTCAGACTGGAAAATTTAGGAAACTACAAAAGATCGGACGGAACAGAAATTTCGGAACAAGTGGAGGAGCACATATTGAATATGTGCACGGACCACAGTACACCGAAGTACAACTTTAACACAAACTTCATGGCCAAAATCATAAGCCGTGAAAAGTGGAAAACTATTAGTCATCCCGAAAACATGTTTGGAAAGAACACCTGGTATACAAATGGATCGAAGACCAAACCTGGAACGGGAGCTGGAATATACCGAGTGGATAGAAATTTAAACTACAGCTATCCGCTAGGACTATACACATCCGTCTTTCAGGCGGAGGTGTATGCTCTCTTGCAGTGTGCAAGGATTATTGAATTGAGACCTGAAAGAAATGAGCGGATCAATATTTTTACAGACAGCAGGAGCGCACTAGGGGCGCTGATAAACCCGAAAGTCACATCAAAACTGGTCTTGGAATGCCATAAAGAACTGCATGAACTTGCAAACACGAACAAATTAACTTTGTACTTGGTGCCAGGATAATCAAGAATCACAGGTAATGACAAAGCACATGAATGCGCTATACGTGGATCATCAACTTCATATATAGGTCCTGAACCAGCTCTGGGGGTACCAAAATTATTGATACGAATCTAGAACAGGACATGGACCACAGTAGAACCATCATTAGGGAACCGTCTGAGGAAAGAACCGAAGAACTACTTCAATATAGTAGGTACCGGCTCAGAATAATTACAGGGTTACCGGTCATTGTCCCCTTAGAGGACACCTGAATAAAATGGGGCTGTATAACGGAGAACTCAGCTGCAGATTATGCAACGAATGGATAGAAACAGTTCTACACATCTTATGCGAATGTGAGGCACAGGATCACAGAAGGCAGGCAGACGAACATCCAACACGGATCCTGTACAAACTAGTACAGGGAACGAGACTGATGGAATGGGTGTCATGAGAAGATGGGAGAATAAACGCAATAAGCCCAAGAGGCTGCAGTGTTTTCTGGAAAAACCATAAACAGCAACTATCACATTGCGTTAATGGAGCGTTCGAAGGACGATAAAACGACCTCATTCAAAGAAAAAGAAAGTGCCTTTTCATCAATAAAAATGATGGAAAAATTGCGTGAATTGGGCTTCGAATTGCGCTTCCGTATTTACTGTATTCTCCAGATCTGGCTTCCAGCGAATTTTTCTTGTTGTTAGACCTCAAGGGAATGCTCGCTGGGAAAAAATTTTGCGCTAATGAAACTGAGGTCTATTTTGAGGCTAAAGACAAATCGAACTATAGAAATGGTATAAAAATTGTATGATCACTATAACCTTTGAATCGCCCTCGTAGGCAACAATATTGAATAATGAAATAAAATTTTATGAACAAAATCTATGTTAACCTACGAATCATCAGATAAAATGAGAAGACTAATAACAAAATAGATTCTTCACTATCCTAAAATCTGTATAGTCAAGCCATGAAAGTATATTATTTCATGAGAGAAAAATTATCAATTCTCGCAAAATGGTCATTTCTCAGGAAACGATGAATGACCATGACCTAAGAAGGAATTCTCATTCTGTTATCAAGTGATGAACTTTTAAAAAATATTAAATTTTTCGACACCTTATAAATTTCTGGTGGTGTATACTGATTTCCACTGCCGTGTATGAACTGTCATCTCGATGATTGAGTTTAATGTTCTCAACATATTTTTAGTTAGGTAAATTTTCAATTGAAAATAATTATAATACGATTTATACGATTATGAAGGTAATTTACTTATTTGTAATTGGGATCTTAACTCTGAAACGTTGGAAATTGGAAAAAACCAGGGAAATTGAAAATCGCGAGGTTTTTTGGTGGTTTTATGTAAGCCGTTATTCAGCTGTTCCTACTACTGCTATTTCGGAAACGGAGAGACCTACAAGATCGGTTGAATCGGTTTCCTATTTTGTGGAACTGAAATAAATATTTTTTCAGATTGATAATATCAGTGATTGTTAATGAAATATTCGCGAAAACTATAATTGTGGAATTTTGATTTTTGTTTCTGCCGCCTCTATTGTGATAATCTTATATAAAAAATTTGCAATACGATTTTTTTTTTCATAAGATCCCGTCATCAACTTTATTTTTTCAAATTAAGACCTTTAGTTTTTTTTATCAATTTATGTAACCACTGTAATAACACATTCGGGGGTTCAAAAGGTCCGTATTTAAAAAAAAGTTGATGACATCTAATGAACGAAACGTCGTATTACTAATTCAGTTACGGCATTTTCTGATATCTTCAGAAAATACAGAAAGTATTTTTCACGATTTTCAATGGTGTTGAGGTTTTTCCGAAAAAAAAAAACAATTTGAAAAAAGATAAAACTGGAACCTTTGGTGTAGAATAAATCCAAACAATCGCAATCACCAGTGACGTCGACCTGCGTATCGTCAAATAAGTTGGTGTCTTCAGGAAATGTATTTTTTTTCATCTTCTGAAGACGTGATTGGGAAAAGTGGATTTTGTTTTGAAAACAATGTGATATTTCAAAAAGTATTTCAAATATCGAAAATTTGCAGGAGAACAATTTTTCTATCAATCTATCAATCTGTCTATCTGATATTTTTTGTATAATCATTATAGTTCAGGAAATGTTGATTGGAAGTGAAAAAATCGTATTTTCGTAAAAAAGGTTCAAAATATCCAAAATTTCAATACAACAAATCATATTCATCTCAAAGAATTTCGTATAAGTGGCAATATGTAATGTTTTCGTCGAAAGAATAATTTAGAATGTGTGAAAAATTGCCTACATACTCGCGTCAGTGTGTCAATAGGTTAGACCAAAAAAAAAGAAAATGTCGAAAAAACTTACAGAATCTTTTTTGTTGTTCTGAAGAAATTCATAAAATTTTAGGCGTACAATGTTTTTTATTTCTCTATGAAAAAGAAATTAGGAGTGATTCAACAAGTTGCTGAAGCCTTCCAAATCCTGTTTTGTTATTAACTTCATAATTACCTCCAGAATGAATAATAAATAATAGAATGGATATAATGGATGATAGAAAATAATGTTTCCTACTTTTTGTAAATATTTCAAAGGTAACCCTCGTAAAATTACCCGATTTCCCTCCCCTTAATTTATCATCAACACTCTGAATTGACTTTATTGCGACAAATACGAAATGATAATCTTACTGTACTAAATGCCCAGCAGCTTCCACATTGTCCTTGATTTTTGACACCCAAAACGGCTCCTTGATGTACCCAGTTGATGGCGGTTGGTGCTTCAAGACTCTCATTCAGTGCTTCTTGAAGAGGAGTGAATGAAATTTCGGGTTTAGTGACGATGTTTTCATTGAGTGAACTGATGAATTCTTCTTTGGTCAAATCTGAGAATTGGTTTACTACCAAGAAGTAAGACTCTTCTCCTTTTTCGTATTTCACGTTATGAGATTCGATTTCCCGAAGCTTTTCTTGGAAAATGTTGAAACGGAGTTTTTCCTCTCTGAGGCTTCTATATGACTTGCCATGAGTGTTCTGCAAATATAATAATAATAATACTGTTTATTCATGAAAGTTCAAAGTTTTACATAGGTACATTGTGACATAAGATATATTGTAAGTTAATAAACAGGAAAAACTCAAGAAGATTTAGTATAAAACTATCACTTGTATGTGATATTAAAAAGTATAACACTATAGTATACAATGATAAAAACGTAGTATACATATTTTGAAGTATATAAGTACATAATCTTGTTAAAGGAAATTACAACTAGTGAATGTATACATAAAATATTTATTCAGGGTGTAAGTCATATTTGGGCTTATTTAAACTCAGGTATTGTCTTATATTCTGTTTGTTGTCAGCTCTGCGTGTATGCATGCTATATACAAACAGTTGGTGTTTTAACTTCAATTATTATTTTTTGAATGTTTGCTCGACAAAATCATGAAACAATATCGGAACGCAGAATCCAAGTGTTTAATAGTGTTTTGTACATAATAGAACTGGTAGCATATTATGTAGGCGAGGTCCGAGGTAATTTGAACATCGTTGTATAATTGCTTTTTCCGATCTAGATATCTTGTTTTGTTTGTTCCTGGTACTATAATTATGATCGGCGTTCGATGTTGGATTGCGAAATTTCGTTCCGAAGATTTTAGTCTCGAAGATGCACCCTGAAGTAGTCGACCTACAGTAATCTAGGACGAGAATTTGGGGACCCTGGTGGAAACTAATCCATTTCAAACGGTGCGTTGGATGGCAGAAGAATTGGGCGTCAGCTCAGATGAGGTTTTTGATGGTTTGAAACGTTTTGGAAAGGTGGTCAAAAAGTTCAAAATTTGAGTGCCTCACGGTTTGAACGATTGACAGAAATTATCACGTTTTGAAATTTATTTTTCTTTGTTTTTGCGCAACTGCGATTTGCTATAACTTTCTGCAACCGGGCCAAACTATCGCAACAGAGTCGTATTTTGAAGGGTTTAGGTCCCAAGCAAATCCATTGGATTTATGTAATGATTGTCAAAGCAATGATCACTTATAGTGCAATTGCCTGGTGGCCGAAGGCTTTACAGAAAACAGCCCAAGCGAAGTTCTCTGGCTTACAGATACAGGCTTGTCTGGCTATCAGTGGTGCAATCAGTACGACACCATCAGCAGCCATGAAGATCCTTCTAGATCTGCCTCCTCTCCACATTCTTCTGGAGAGAGAGGCTAGATGAACTGCATACAGGCTTGTGCACATTGCCAATTGTACAAATCAATTCAATGCAGAGTGCAACAGACTGTTGGTTGACACTGGAAATCGCAGCATTCTGGAAATGACCTTTGACTCTATGCCTCCAACTGTCAACTACGAACTGCCTTATAATATTCTATATTATATAATATTCTATAATATATTTTATATTATACTATTCCCAAAAAGAGAGGACTGGATCCTCTGGGAGAAGGAAATGAGGGCAGATAGTTGTTGGTTCACAGATGGAACAAAAACACTTTCCGGTTCTAGTGCAGGTGTTTTAGTCGCAGACACAGATAGATAGACATATCTACCTGCCTAGGAACTTTTACGACTGTATTTCAATCGGAAATTTACGCTATTGAATTGTGTGCGAAGAAAATGGATAAATCCAATCTCATCCAATCAATAAACGCCTAATTTGGTAACAAATTGCAAAACACGACTTTCTCCTCGATAAGAAGACTTAACAGATTGTCTCTGGTCTGGATTCCTGGCCATACTGGCCTGGAAGGCAATGAAGCTGCTGACTCCCTTGCAAAGGAGGATACTACAAGCAGTTTCATTGGACCAGAACCTGTCATTGGCATCTCTTTAGGATTTGCTAAACAAAGATTGAGCACCTGGATGACAAGAATATTTACTTTTGGCAGAATCTTCCAGGATTGGCTCACTTCAAGGCGTTTATTTACCCTGCGAAGCTTGATACCAAACAGTTATTGGACTGAAGTAGGGATGAACTACGATGTCTACAGGTCTTCTTAGAGGTCACTGTCATTTAAATCATCATATGCAGAGACTCGGACTATCGGAAGACAGTGTGTGTCGTCTTTGTTTGGAAAATGATGAATCAGCAGAGCGTATGCTTTGTGCCTACCCCGCTGGGGACCAAGTTTGATTTTCCTCTTGAAAATGATCATTTGGTGATCGTAACACGTGTCGAGGTGGTGAAATAATGGTTTAGTGTTGAAAAAAAACTCCAGTAACATTCAAAACTTTTTGTGCAGGTCATTTTGTGCAATTCAAGTTCATTAATATGCGGCTCTCATCTAACCTGAGTAAACAAGTCACAACTTGTTTTTTCAAACTCAAACTCAATAAATTATCATTCAGCCAGAAAAGAATTAAATTATTCTCAGAAGTTTTGTAGACTTCGTCTCAAGTTTCACCTGTGAAAATCATAGCCGTGTCATCAGTAACAAACTATATGACCATCAAATGTATTAATCTATATTATTGAGTTTATGTGAGAAAGATAAAGGATCGGTCCAAGTAATGTTTCCTGAGGTATACCAACATTGATTTGTGATATTGCACTGACCTTGCTACCAATTTCAACAGTTTTAAATGATACAATTTCTCGAGTGGAAAATTCAAATTATTTGAAATCGTTATCTCATAGCTTAAAATCTACCTATTTCTTTAAAAAATTCAGCAATGTCTTACCTTGAATTCCACCCACAATTCTTGGTCTGATGCTGCTGTGGTAGCTACTACCAGAGAGGCTAAGATGGCAAAAAGTTTCATTCTGATTTTTCTGAAAATGAAAGCACAGTACAGAACTAACATCGTGTTGAACAGAAAACAGAAAAAATTATATCAATTAGATAATCTGGTATGTTTTTTCATTAACTACTCCTTACGATTTGATCTCCGCAATCTTTATTTGAAAAAATATAATCACAACATGTTTCGCTAGCACAGTAGCTTGAACATGATTTTGTAATTTTCCACAAACCATCTTACACGAACATCATCATACATCTTTACACCCATATCAACATGAACTAGCAGCATTCAATAGCATGATTCACTGACTATTCAATTCAGAAACCAATTGTCAAAGGAAACTGATTTTCATTAAATATATTGCTGTCAACAATGGTTACGAGGTGGATATTATTGACTCCATTCTTTCTAAAAAAATTGCAAAACTAAGGTCTGAACCAGGTATATCCAGTTTCAAAGAATGATAGTACACATTATGATACTCTCCTTACTTTGGTGATCCTACTAATAATATTGCTTGTTTAAAAAAAAAACAAGAAATTGGTTGAAGCCTACAGAACAAATAATAATTTGAGTGAATTCATTGAAAACAATAAAGATAAAACTTCAGTGGCGAATAGATGGGGAGTATATAAGTTGACTTGTGGTTCTAATACAAAAAGAATAAAAGACCATAGAAGTAAGTGGCACGAGTTCAATAACGATTATGACGTATTGCATTTAGAAGAGGAAGATTCAAAACTCAAACTTTTGGAATGCTTAGAAATCAATAGTTTTGAAAATTCGGGATAATTGATCAAATGGTGGAATAGATTTGAATTGTTCCTCTTTATGGCTCAGAATTTGTTTACACAGTATTGTGACGCCCGAAGATGTTATTGTATATAGCGAAACACGTGTCTGTGTTTTGTAAACTGCCGGGTGGAAATCTCACACTAAGGTATTTTTTAATACGTTTCAATGAATATTTTTTGAGCTTTCGTTCGAATTTGGCAATTATGAAAAATCTGAATCAAGTGCATTTTTGTAATGGACTCCTTCCACATAGTAAACGCATATTTGGCAATATATATTTTTATAAATACCATACATTATTCATTCATTCTATCAGAAAATTTGATCTATCACAATCTACAGAGTTCAATTCATTTGCAATGTTCATTTAACCAGACACACCTGAAGAAGCCATTGTATGGCGAAACACGTGTTGCGTTTTTGTAAAACTGTTTAGTGAAAATTTCATAATGAAGTGTTTCTTGAATATTTTACTTTACTCCAAATTATCGATTTAAGCTGAATAGTTTTGAAATTGAACTTAATTTTCAAATTAAGTCACAAAAACTTAATTGAATAATTATGAAAAAGTGTAAATTTCATTATGAAAACTCACCTTGGTATTGAGAACAACAGAGTGAAACTATGACCTATTTACCATTTTGGTGGCCTTTTTATAGCAACTATTCCAATCCACTTTACTTATAATGGTTATTGTTTGCAAATCTCCTCACAAAGCTATCTGTTCTGAAACCACTTCAGATTTTTAATCCCAGTGTTTATTTTTGATGGAGGTTTTCCGAATTGGGAAACTTCATTGCTCATCATTAGTATATTTGCGTGGCTTTAGATATCCATTCAAGAAACATATTTCCACTTCGCATTTTATTTTAATGATTTATAAAAACTATCTCCAGCATGTGAAGTTACGTCAGACTATTGAGTAATTATGTAGGAATTGAAATTCACAGGATTTTCTACACTAGAATGCACAAAAATATATAGGTGATTGTATCTGAGGAACACTAAAATACAGAGGAAAAAAGCTGCTAAGAACCTTGGATGTGTCCAACATTCACGAATCGTGCCTATTGCTTAGATTAGATGGGAATCAAATTCTAAAACAAGTAATTATTACGATGAGATGAGTAAAAAACATCATTTGACCATTTCGCAATCAGAAGAATATGGCTGCAGCTGCGGCTCCTAATAAACAATCGACGTGTTCTTTGAAAATTTGCACTTTCCATTCCTGAGTTACAGGAAAGGAGTCAAGTTTCTGTTGAAACACCCTGTATATGCAGGCACACACTAAATTAGCAGCTTAGGTTAGGATAGGTTGGGTCTAAAGTGAGTGGGTCTATTCGACACTCCACCTCAACCCGCAAAGGTATATTGTGGCTCACAACTATTCACACTCGACCAAATAAACCCAGCTTCTTAACGAAGCCCATTAGTTTGTATGGTGAGTAGTCTGTCAGGTCAGATGGTAAGAGTACGGCTCCGCCGAATTCTAAAAACCTGATTCGGTCCTCAGCGGAGCAGGCACAAAGTATATGCTCTGCTGTTTCATCATTTTCCGAATTGGGGCGACACACACTGTCTTCTGAAGGCATGTTAGATATCGTAGTTCATCCCTACTGTAGTCCAACAACTGTTTGATATCAAGCTTCGAAAGGTGAATAAACGCCTTGGAGTGAGCCAATCCTGGAAGATTCTGCCAGAAGTCCATAAATCTTCTTGCCATCCAGGTGTTCAATGTTTGTTTGGCAAAGCCTAAAGCGATGCCAATGACAGGTTCTGGTCCGATGAAACCCCTTGCAGTACCCTCTTTTGCAAGGGAGTCAGCAGCCTCGTTGTCTTTCAGGCTAGTATGGCCAGGAATCCAGACCAGAGATTATCTGTTAAATCTTCCTATAGAGGAGAGTGGTTTTTGGCATTTTGCTATCAATTTAGACGTTGCTCGGTAGAAGAGCTTCCAAAACAGCTTGACTGTCCGATAATATTTTTATTGATTTGTGTATGAGGTTGGATTCTTCCAATCTCTCCGCATACAATTCAATAGCGTGAATTTCCGCTTGAAATACAGTCGCATAAGTTCCTAGGCAGGTAGATATGTCTGTCCTGGGACCATGACTAAAAACACCTATTTCCTTCTTCCGGAGGATCCAGTTCTCTCTACTCGGGAATAGTACTTTACAAGGCAGTTCGTAGTTGGCAATTGGAGGCATAAAGTCAGAGGTCATTTTCAGAAAGATGTGACTTCCAGTGTCAACCAACAGTCTGTTGCACTCTGCATTAAATTGATTTGTGCAATTGGCAATGTGCACAAATCTGTATGCATTCCATCTAGCCTTTCTCTTCAGAAGAATGTGGAGAGGAGGTAGATTTAGAAGGATCTCCATGACCACTGAGGGTGTGGTACTGATGGCACCACTGATAGCCAGACAAGCCTGTCTCTGTTAGCCAGAGAGCTTTGCTTTGGCCGTTTTCTGTAAATCATTCGACATGTCCATAGAGATAGTCTAGCTTTGTGTAAAACTTTTTCCAAGTAAGCGTTCCAGATGAG
>WOGP01001060.1:0-20561 GCA_015342065.1 Leptinotarsa undecemlineata | reverse complement strand
ATTGTCACCGAATTTATGTCAAATTAGCTTGCGAATGAAGTATCATAATTTGGAATATGGAACAGTTATTTTTCCGCAAGAAGGCGCCAAAATCGAAAGTAAGGTAGCTAAAATTGACATGGCTGAATTCCTCATGAAGATGTGTCACACTTTCCCTATTCAAATTGTTTGGATAGTCACCGAGGGGTGGGGGAAGAGGTATGACAGTTGTGGTTATGATAGGAAGATGTTCCCCTTGGATTAAAGGAAAATTTTTTTCAGAACACATGTGTTTTGAAGATATTCGATCTGTTTCGTTTTCGGTGCCCCACCCTGTATAATGTTTGTAATGTCCAATAAAAATAAATCAATTCGATAAAAACTCAAACCTCTTGTCTTCTATTACTTCTAGATACTTCTTTCACAACGATTTCATTATTTCCCATATTTATTTTCAAGTTAGTGCTCCTGAATTCATAGAGGTCATTGTCATTTCCAATAAGCATAAACTCAGTTTTCTTAGTTTCCATTGAAGTTGTTGTAGGTATGATATTTGAATAATAAGTTAGTTTAGCATAAAATTTTTCATGAATATACAATAAAAAGAAGAACAAAACAAAGTTACAGAAAAAGAAAAATATCAAAAGGTACCTTTCATGCCAATATTTCAAATAAGTTCAGTTGTTTTCAACACGATTATTCAAGAATTGCATTCTTAGAAAACCAGAGACAAAAAAGTTATCCCTAATTATCCATAGACAATGTCTTCTTTCAGTATTATGCTCAAGGGGGCATAAACGGCGATAGAAGGTACACAATGGCAGCAAATTGCCGGCAAGTGGACAATGCTCTCGCTCCTGTTCAATCTGACCTTTTGTTCGCTACAACGGAGATTACATCGGTTACATTATCGGAATTTACACTTTTTTGCTTATTATCACAAGAAAGGGACATTTCACGGTGAGTGCTTTTTTATCCCTTGCTGAAATAACGACGAATTCCTGGTTTATATAAGTTCCGAAAAGGAAAGTCCTAAAAAATTCTGTGTCTACAAAGCGCTGAGAAATTCTGAAAGGAACATTGAAGGTACATTTATTCACCGAAGAGAGATCGATATGTTTGTTTTAGTTTCACTCGCACAGTATATCCTGACTATGATATTAATTTTTATTGAAATTTCTCTTTGATATTTAAATATGTACAACCTAATTATTGTATACCGGATAAATGGATGGCAATATTCGTGAATAGTAAATATGAACTAATGCAAATATTGTGAGTTTGCAGCCAAATTTGAAAATGCATTGAATAATATTGCTTTGAGCATATAATTGTCATCACAAATAATATCAATAAACTTTCAAATTGGTAAGCCCGGTGTTCCCACCTGTTTCTAAACACTTTCGAGTACATCCCTAAAAGCCTAAATTTTGTTTCCTTGAGTGGTATATAGATGACAGCTCAACTGATCACATTTTACACATTTCATGACATGACTAACAGTTCAACATGTGATTTGGTTTGAACTATCGTTGGATTTGGTTTATTCCATAGACATTTACTACCTTGTTTAAGTTTTCAATTCAGTTTTATTGTGTTGTCATTCATCAATTAAAGTCAAAATGAGAGACGATAATGGTCCCGAGTTGAAACGAAGGAAGGAAAACTGTACCGATACGAATAGTAGAAGACATAACTTTCCTAAAAATGTGTAGGTCATTTTCCAAGCTTGGATTCATAGAATTGACATTGTATTACGAAAACCTATTATTTTAGCAGATTTATGACAAATATTCTGTTTGCGAGCAACATTTCTCTCAAGACTGGTTAGTTGGAGGTACCAAATGAAGCTTTGAAAAAGCTGATTCAATATTTCACAATTATTGTTATTGAATTTTCACATCAAAAACTTCATTCAATGACAGATAGAGTTAAATGGATATTTTGTGTTAAATTTGTGTATATGTGATGTTTGAGTAAGTTTCATTTAATATATGATTAAAAAATGTCACCCCGAAAAGTTCACTTTGTTCATAAAATCAAACATATACATTTGAAGAACAAGTTCCGTACTGTTTGCGAGACATTCTAAACACAAAAAACCGTATTGTGGATTTTAACACACCCAATACATACATTTTTATTTTCTATTTTCATAGATCTGGAATTCCTCTAAGCACTCTACAGTAGTACTAAAAATAAATCATTATCAGAATGCTGACAGCTATTCAAAGTCCATATTATTTATTCTGACTATTTCCGTTTATGTTACGGTTAGGTATAAAATTGTCGTCAACTGGTACTCTTCTTCTTATGACAGAAAAATCTAGTGAAGAACAATCAATGTTGATATGATTCTGATCATGGATGATAATTCCAGCCGTATTTTTGTATGTAGGAAATTCAGAATGGTGACGATTGTTCATACTGTATGAACACGGATATGGAAGCTGTTGTTTATCGAAACACGGGTAGCGGTTTCGTAAAGTGTTCAGTGAAAATCTCACAGTCAATCTCTCGATAATAATGATACCTAGTTTTTCAGTTAGGTCTTGAGCCTGGACAAATTACTTGTTATTTACCAATGTAACAGTGATAGGAAAAATCAAACATTCCTACTCGTAGTACATTCATTACTGCACCATAAATTCACAGTGTATATGTACTTTTTTATTCTTGTTCAGAAAATAGGCAGGGAGTTCATCAAATTTTTGTGAATCTTATATTTCAAGATGTTCTTACGTGAACTATTTTGAGGATTTATGAGCTGATATATATTATCATTATCAAATTTAAATTGTAAAGGAAATATTTTTATGAGATATCAGTTGTTTCGAATTAGTATACCTAGATCAATGAAATCAATATATTTCTTTCTTTCTCATTCAACGTTTATTCTTGTTAAAACTATTTCTAAACGTTTCCTTTACAATCGTAAAAAAATCTTTTTAGAATCTTTTTAAAAATCTGTTTTCCGTTAACGATCTGGCGATCCCTACGAACGACAACTCTCAAAAGTCTAAACATGTGCGATCTAAGGACTAACGAGGTCTTACCTTTCAACATGTGATTCAGACAGGTATGCAGAAATGCGATTACATCTATATGTTTATCAGATTGTTATATTTTCAAAAATATGTTCTTACTCTACATAAGTTACTCTATAAAATATAAAATTTCAATAATGATGGATTAAGTTACTCAAATTCCGAAATAGAGTAATTATGTACTTGTGATGCAGTGATTGGAACCTTTGGTGTGGTAATAAATATAACTGAAGTTTTTTCCCAACATCAAATCGTTATTTTAACACCTCGACAAGTGTTTCGATCATCAAGTGATCATCTTCAAGAGGAAGATTGAACTGATTAAATTATGATGATGAGTTTTATGAAATTATTATGAGCACTCAGGACATCTACTTTGTATCAGTGCAGAAACTACAATTTCTAGTCTTCTCATAACGTGTGGAGTTCGCATGCATCTATCCCAATATATCGTTTTCAATAATTATTTGGCCTTGCATACAACGGGAATTGCTTCCGTAGATTATGGGCTTGGAATCACCGCGGTGTAGGTTCCAACTCTCGATAAAGGTCGAACAGTAAAAGCCTTATACGTCGTTGCTAAATTCCAAATCTCGATGAACATTGTCTGGCTCGATCTAAGCGAGGTCCATTAGATTCTCGGGAGCAAGACGTTCATGGACAAAAAGCCAGCAAGGGTGGAAATTTAAGGGCAATTTCATTAATGCAGCAACGATGCGGTCGACCAGCCTAAGAACGCGTAATAACAATATCACTGGGACCGTTTAAGCTACCTTCAAAGTGTTTCCAACATCACAGATGTTCAGATAATGCAGCTGTGGTTAAGTGGAGTGTGTCCTTGTTAAACAAAAACGTTCGAAACCGTTCCGTTGGATTTACCGGTGCGAAATTCACACGAAAAAGGTGTTTCTTTAAGATAGCGGATTTGAGTAGGAAGTCGTATCGTGTTTTAATAAAATAACGTGACGTCAGATTTTTTAATAATTCAATTCTGAAAAATGTTAAAATCGAACCGTAAAGTACGTTGTAAGCATTCTGAAATATTTTAAATTATAATTATTTTCTATTAGTCAAATCAACAAGTTCAAAAACATGAAAAATAGAGATAAAGGTCCTGAAAATATGAGCGATAGCTCATTCGATTCGGGATCACCTCTAGAAAAATGTTTTTGAAGAATTTTGGTGCAAAATTGGATTTAAAAAAAATGGTATTTAGTTTTTCATTTATAACTCAAAAAATATTATTATTTGAGCAATTTTGAAAAAAGCTCGTTCGAAAGGAGAAAATTTTCGATAAAAAAGTCTTCACTTCCGAAACTCTATCTCCATAATTTATAATTTTGTTTTGACGTTGAAAATAGGGTTCCGAAGGCTGTTACGGCATTCGCGCGCTGCCGCCAAAGACACTTTATCAAAAGAAATAATTTTTTTACAACATGAAATGTCATTTTAAAAATTTGAAAAAAAACTAGTATCTTCTCAACACTTGAATGAATCGAGTCCCGTAGAAAAAAAGTTTTATCACCATTTTTCAGAAAGTTATTCGATTGTTAAGTAACAAATTTTTTCCCAATCTCCGTTGGCATAAATAATGGGATGAAAGGTGTAAATAATTTTAAACTTCGTGGAACCCTTTTGATATATATATACTTCGTACGATCCTGCGATGATAGTTTATAAAAATTTAATGATTTTTTGATTATTATTTTTTATAACTATTGAAAAATGAAATATCTAAAAATTATTGATACATTTTTTTTCAATCGATATTTAGCTTTGTCTGTTTTCACAATAAATAATGGCAATTATTAACATAGGATATTAATTCTTTACGTAATTTGTTTATTAAATTGTTTTAAACAAATAGAGGAATTCAGTATTTTTGAATATTTTTTTTTTGCTATTTTGTTGTCTAGAGACAATTATGAATGAAAAAAAAATTCCTAATTTCAATTTTCATTTGTTTAAAATCGATTTATTTATATTTCAATTGTTCAAATAATTGGTTAAGAAATAATTTTGATTTTGAAAATAATAATTTACACTTCTGAATAATTTGGCAAAAAAAATTATTTATCATTCAAATGTTCATTAGTTTAACAATTTTTTATAAACAAATATTGACCAACGTTATATTTTTTTCTGAAGCAGAAAAAAATTATCAAAACAGCTTTATATGAAAAAGTGACACGAAAAATTTTGTTTTATTTATCATATATCGGGTATAAATAGTCAGGTAAACGAAATTTTATGGCACTTTTTTATATATAGCTGTTTTTATAATTTTTTTCTGTTAAGAAAAATACAACTTTGGTCAATATTTGTTTATAACAAATTGTTGAACTAATAAACAATTAGATAATAAATGAAAAAAAAATTTCACCAAATTATTTAAAAATGCGAATTATAATTTTCGAAAGCAAAATTATTCCTCAATTAATTATTTGAACAATATAAATATAAAAAAATCCATTTCAAACAATTAAATATTGAAATCAAGAAAAACATTTTTTTAAATCATAATTATCTCTAGACAACAAGATAGCAAAAAAATTTTTTCCAAAATAAAGAATTTCTCTATTTGTTTAATACAACAACATGAAAAAATTACGTAAAAAATTCATATCCTATGTTAGTAACTGCCATTGTTCAATATGAAAACAGACATAGCTAAATATCGATTAAAAAAAATTTTTATCAACTATTTTTAGATATTTCATTCTGCAATAGCTATAAAAAATCATAATTAAGAAATGAATACATTTTTATGAATTTTTATCGCAGGATCGTATGAAGTACATATATCAAAAAGGCTCCATAAAGTTTAAAATTCATAGGCCAATTATTATTTATGCCAACGGAGATTGAGAAAAAATTTTTTAGTTAACAGTTGAATGACTTTTTGAAAAATGGTGATAAAACTTTTTATCTAAGGGACCCGATTCATTCAAGTGTTGAGAAGATTTTTTTCAAATTTTTAAAATGATATTTCATGTTATAAAAAAATTATTTCTTTTGATAAACTCTCTTTTGCGGCAGCGCGCGTATGCGTAACAGCCGCGCGGAACCCTAGTTTCAATGTTAAATTAAAATTATAAATAATGTAGATAGAGTTTCGAAAATTGGCACTTTTTTATCGGGAATTTTCCCCTCTTTAACGAGCTTTTTTCAAAATTGCCTCAGTATTAATACTTTTTGAGTTATTAACGGAAAACTGAATACCATTTTTTTATCTCATTTTGTTAATAACAATTGCAATTTGTTACCTGCACCAAAATTCTTCAAAAATATTTTTCTAGAGGTGATCCCGAATTGAATGAGCCATCGCTCATATTTTTAGGACCTTTATTTCTATTTTTCATGTTTTTGAACGTGTTGATTAGACTATATAAAGTCTCTGAGATTGAAAATTATATACATTATTGCGAAACTATTGGATGACAAAAAGTACTCATGTTGAAAATACCATTTTGTTAACAATTTTTCAACGGGCAAAGTTGCCTCGCATAATAAAAAGACTGATGTATTCATAGGAGAAAACTTTGCCACTGAAACGTCGCCATATTTGACTGCAACAAATTATTGATACATTTTTTTTTTCAATTTGAAGGCATATATAAATAATGCAGAATAATCTACAATATGGAAAATATTCTTACAAAGATGTTCATTTTCAATGAAATAGGTGTTGCGTTTTTGTAAAACATTCCTCATCGAAAAAAAGATTCATTGGAGCATCACTTGTTAAGATACATCCCCTTAAAGGGGGTACATAAAATTTGTATAACAATTTGTTTCAGAAGCACTGAAAAAGTTACAATATTGAAATTAACCTAACATTTTGTACTACCAAAAATACACTTAGCCAGTAATAGGTTTACCCCATGATTGTAAGGGGTGGAAAATGCAACTCCTAAAATGTATTTCCAATGTAACTTTTTGTCTTATCAGTTGTTCAAAATTTAAAAATTTATTTCCGATAGCCTGTTTCATTCTTAATAAAAAAATGTTTTGGGTTTTTTGCCCAAAATGAACCAATTCGCAGCAAAAAATTATTTCACGAATATCTACAGAGATACATCGTCATAAATACGAACTGGATTTATTGTTATTTTGTAGTTAGTACCTGCATTAAACGGTTAAAGGGTAATAAACAAAACTAATTTATCAATAACAAAACACACAACATGTAGAAATCATAGTAAATGTTCAATATGTCTACTTTCAGACAATACGCATGCGTCTAGACGTCGGCGCATTGAGGCACGTATTCGCTCAAATATTCCTGGAGTCTCTCTGATTTCCCTGCACGCATTGATGATGCGGTTTCTTAAGTCCTGTATATCGTAAAAAGGAATACGATAAATCAAATGCTGTAAATGGCTCCAAATAGAGAAATCGTGAGGATTGATATCTGGGGATCGAGCGGACCAGTTCTGTGGTCCTCTTCGACCTATCCACTGATTTGCATATGTTTCAGTTAAATGCTGACGTGCTACTTGACTAAAATGGGCGGGCGCCCCATCATGCATAAAAAACCAATCCTTTCTGACGCACAGAGAAACTTCCTCCAGCAGTACTGGATGCACTTCTCTTAAAAATTGAACATATGCCTCACCTATTAATCGAGGAGGTAGAAAATGAGGCCCAATTGAATGATCCACAATAACTCCGAGCCACACGTTAATAGAAAATTGTTCTTGATGGTTAGTTTCGACAAAAGCGTGAGGGTGTTTTGTGTGGTAATTATGAAAATTAATAATATTGTCCCGAGAAAAACTACATTCGTCTGTGGATTCTATCGTCTTCAGGAAGCCACAATTTCATCTAATCATTTCCAGCATCCAATTGCAAAATTCAAGACGGTTCGGAAAGTCTCGCGGTAACAGTGCGTCTATTCGTTACAGATGGTAATGGTACAAGAGTTGTTCCTTTAAAATTCGAAATACCGTCATATGATCAACATTTAGCTGGAAAACAATCTTTCTAGTACTGGTAGTAGGTTGTTTTTCAATGAAATTAGGTACTGCTTCCTCGACCTGTGGTGTTCGTACTTCTCGATGGCGACCACAATCCTGCGTTCTTTTGTCGAATGAACCATATTCTCGTAATCGTTGATGAAGTCGAGTATGCCATTTTGTTAACAAGTGAATTATTAAAGTAACAAATTAAGACAAGAACAACAACACACAATTAGTATTAATTCAATTTCGAAAATTCACAAACTGACAGAGTCATGCCAATTTAATTATCACTATTGCTAATAGCGACCTACTAGATAGATTAGTTTCGTATTTTCGCATTTATGACGATGTATCTCTGAAGTTCGTAAAATAATTTTTTGCTGCGAACTTGTTTATTTTGGACAAAAAACCGAATGACAATTTTTGTTAAGAATGAAACAGGCTATCGTAAATACATTTTTAAATGGTAAACAAATGATAAGACAAAAAGTTACAGTGGAAATAAGTTTTAAGGGTTGCGTTTTTCACCTTTTACAACCATGGGGTGAACCAGATACATTTCTAGCTAAGTGTATTTATGTTAGTACAAAACGTCAGATTAACTTCAATATTGTAACTTTTTTAGTGCTTGTGAAAAAAAATCCTTAAGAGGCTGTATCTTAACAAGGGATGCTCCAATGAAATTATTTTATATGAAAGATCGTATCTTTTTTCGATGAGGAATCACCTTTTTGAATGTTTTACACTTATTTAGTTAAACCCTGTACATATTTTTACACTCATTTTGATCAATACCATTTCTTCCACTACAAAAATCTTTCATTTCATTATTCACCTCACAATTACTTCTGGAAAGTTATGAGTTAGTAAATCTCATGATCTGGTGTTCGGATACGCTGTATTCATTGATTTTGGAAAAAAGTGTATTCCTATGTATTTGGATTCATTGGCGATAATGAACTCGCACCAGTATTCTGCCGATTTTTCAACCTATCTAACAAGGAAGGAGCCTTTTCTTCTTGCTGGAAGATTGCTCGCGTTCAGTCTATTTCCAAAAAGGGCAATAAAATCTTTCAAATAAGTAAACACCAGTCGCTTTGCTATTAGTGATATTGAAACTCATGAATAAAGCTGTAAACCACCACATTATTCAATATTTGAAAGGCTTTAAGATCTTGTGTGTGGCATGAGGGTTTGCTGGCCAAACTTCGATACTGTGGCTTGCTGGGACATTTTGTGTATGGCTCTCCAGATTCCTGAAAGAACGTTCTCTGCAAGTGGTCGTTGATAAATATCCCTCGAATATGCTAGTGTTCCTCAGGGATCCATATTGACTCCCATCCTCTTTTTATCTTTTTATTGTATATCAACAACTCATTGGAAAAAAACAAGAATCTGATATATTTTCTCGCTGACGACAGCATACTTGTCATTCCATTTGGATTTCAGGAGATTGGCCGCGGAATCGTCTTTATCGGCAGGATTCAGAGGTAAATTCAAATAGGGATGAAAGTGATCACATTCAATTCAATGCCGCGAAAACCCAGGTATCGATATGTTTGTTGGGGGTTGAAATGGATACCAATATGTCTTGGCATTATCATGTCGCTGAAATTGCAAAGGCTGCTTCTCAAAAGCTTGGATCACTTTTTCGAACCAGAAAACTCTTCACATCTCAGCAACTTTTGATGCTTTTCGCACACACTATTTCCGCACAGACACCGCTCTTGGAGCGCCTCGAAGATTTTCCTATAGTGCTTGTGTTTTGTCCTTACGAACATTACGAATCCGAAAAAGAATTGATGCTCTCCCTCATTCCAAGAGTAACAGCCCTCCAAAGTTTCGAAACTATTTTTCGCATAATATAAACTATATAATCACAATTATTCATCAGCCATATCACCTTCACAGGTTATTAAAAACGTGAATAAATAATGGATTTTTTTTGTGACACCCGTAAATTGTAAAGATATTTACTACTTCACTAGTGACATTTGGGGAAAAAGCAGCTCCGTCAATGTTTTTGAAACTGAAAAGTGGCAAATAATGAATAGTTGTATTTTTCTTTAGCTTGTAATGTGCTAAAAGAAGGCTAAGGAGTTGCAATTTTTGAAACTTTGGAGGCCTGGAACTTATGAAATAAGTAAAAGCACCTTGTTTCTTTTGAATTCATAATTATCACATTTTTTTCAAAATCGACACTCTACCATTTGTATTGTTTGAAAAATAATCATTATGACAGTTCTTTCAAATTGTTTACGTAATAGTTTGTGATTTCTGTGTAGATTGCAATCAGCAGATGCAATCACTGCTAAAAGAAGTGATATGAAAAGTATCAAGAAAAGATGCACTTTAGCGCATCATTTCAGTAACTTATACCATATAATTTCATATGATACAGTCAAAATATTAGATCATTCTAACAGTTTATATAAAAGAAGTTTCCCAGAAACGACAAATTTAAAATTCACCCATTACGTTTTCATACTATCACTCTTAAAATTTAGATTGATCTAATTGATTAATTAATTAATTGTTGTTGTTGTTTTATAATGGCATGATTTGTATTGAAAAGTTATTTACAAAATAGGTACTTAATTTTTTTTCACAATTCATTATTTTATATTCAACAATTTTTCATTTGATAATATAATATATCTACATCATCATTTTCATTGAAAATATTTTTTGATTATTTTGAATACGTCAAACTTAACGTCTTATATGGGTGGTGCAGGTATTCACTCTGTGTGACATTTCTTGTATTAAAATTTCATGCTATATGAACACTTCATTACTTTTCACATTGACATTACAACTGACGGTAGATTTGGACATTTCCTTCATTACCAAAATGTTTTAAAAATTTCAGTACAAATCCTATACTTCCATCCAGTGTATTTTATGTTGAAAATATGATCATGTGTTGAAATTTTAAGATGTGCTCTTTCTTATATACCTCATTCGATTATGTATCGAGAGAAAAAAAATTTGATCATCTTTATGGGTATTCCTCACTACCGCACTCAAAAATACTCTGAACCTGCTACTACAAAAAAATACCCTATTTGCCTGATTGGAGCTCCTAACATCACAAAAAACCCTCCAGTATATCTCAAACTAAACTTTTCAAGAGAACTTTTCTACCATTTCTCCAATTGAATATATTTTAGAAACGATTTAGATTTCAAAACATATTTCAGAATCTCAAATATGTCTGTGCGTGAGATATGAACTGAAACTCCCAAAATGATTTCATTATCATATACGATGTGAGTTACACCAATATCAAAATTAGCTTACTACCTATATCGTACATTTGTCAAGTATTCCAGGAAACCCCTCAACAACGGAATAACAAAAAAATAAAGTTGTTGACTGTCATGACTCAAAATTCACAATGAAAAGTTACAGAAATGTCTTGAAACATCATTAAATTAATGTATCTAAACAAAATTCATGTATTGAAATGGCTCGGTCAAGGCGCGGGTCAAGATCGAAATCAGGATGCCGCAAAAAATCGAAAATGGGATGTTGCAGACTCACTCCAGCCCAATATTGCAAAATGGCAAGTGGCGGCAAAGGAAGTGGACAACAAGAGGTGAAAGGATCTCAAAAAACAAGAAGTAAAAGCAGAAGGCGTTCCAAGGGAGGAAGTCGTAGAGGAAGTCGTAGAGGAAGTCGTAAAAGAAGTCGCAGAAGTCATAAGAAAAGTCGCAGATCGAGCCGCAGAAGTAGTCGGCGAAGCAGTCGCAGAAAGAGTCGTAAAGGGAGTCGAAGAAGTCGCATGGGCAGTCGAAAAAGTCGCGTAGGAAGTCGAAGGAGTCGAAGAAGTAAAAGAAGCCGAAGGTCAGCTAGAAGGAGGAGTAAGAGATTGAGACTCAAAAGAGGAAAAAGAGGTGGGAAAGGAAAAATTCGTGGAAAGTGTGCTAGACCTGGGCCAAAAACAAATAATCCATTTCTTAACTACATGAGGTTATTCAGAAGAAAAAGATGTGGCTGGCCTGCTACTAAAATTGCTATCGAAGGTGCCAAATGTTGGTGTAGAATGAATCAACAGGATCGAATGAGATTTTATCGAGAAGCCTGTTCGATGAGAAAGAAAAAAATTGGGCGAATGAGTAGGAGAGCACGCAGTAAGCGAGGAAGGAGAGGTAGAAGAGGCCGAAGCAGACTACGCCTGGGTAGGAGAGGACGAAGCAAAAGAGGTCGGAGTAGAAGGGGACGAAGTAAAAGGGGACGAAGTAGAAGGGGAAGAAGTAAAAAGAGACGAAGTCGAAGTCGGAGAGCAGTCAGTGGAGGTAGGAAAAGTAGTGGCGGTCGACAAACTAGTGGTGGTCGACAAACCAGTGGCGGATGTCTCTAAACGTGAATAAAATTGTAACTGTCTGATGTCTTCCAAATTGTATACAGCAATAAAATATGTTGCTAGTATATTTATTTTTATTCATTCCAGGTAATAACTTGACACAATGAAAAACACATTGCATATAATTCAATGAAAATTATAAGTGGATTTTATTCCAGAAAAATACTCACTGTCTAATGAAAGTGCTCGTTAAAAATTCCACTCTGGTCAATGTGGGAAAACTGGGAGCATGGCATTACTTATTCACGTAACCTTACAAGTCCTAGGGTCGAGAAAAACATTCGATCCCATTTAATTTTCTAAATGTTGTGCTTAACGCTGATAGAGGTTCCGAACTGAATAATTTCTTCATCAATTTTGATCCTGATAAACTAGATTTGTTGCTATTAGAATCGTTAATATATATTTCGTTAACGAAACTGACATTGAATATAATTTATGAAATTATATGAAACGGAACTTCACAACTTTCGTTTCCATACAGAGTTGTCAAAAAGTTGACATTTTCAAAGAAAGCAAGTAATCAATGTGATATAACTGAAACAGAAAATTAGTATATATGAAGTTCTACTTCACATAGAATTTTTAAGAATTATAGTGAGCATTCTGATTGTGAAAGGAATACAAGAAAAGTTTCCAGCAATATTCATTATCACTTTTGAATGAAAATAAGTAAATATAAAAATATATTTCAATTTCCCAACAGATAACTGAATTCACCGAATCATCCAAAATGAAAATGAACAACATTTTTCCAATAAAATGGAAACTAAAAAATCTTCTGAAAAATATTTGAAAAAAGGAAAAAGTTCTTGAGTTATAAAAAACATTTTGATAAAATATCATGCCATTTATCGAAGTGAATATCAGAATCAGAGCGATAACATTGAAATCACTATAGATTATCATTACAGGTGAGTTTTCGCCTATGTTAGTTCATCGGCAGGGCGAATAGAATACGGGATGTTTCGAATTAATGCCTGAGATGTGCGACGCATCTATTAAACAATGAACTATTCTATACAATATCAAATACTAATGTGCAATATCCTCATTTTGAGCTATGTAGAGTAAAATAAAGACTTTTTAACACCTTTAAACATCAGATCAGCAGTAGATCAGCCGGCGTAGTGGGTCGGGAGCTTCACGGCAGTGGTAGTGGACAGTTATATCTCCTTATCTTCTGCGTATTTCAGAGGAACAGCTAGATTTGCCAAGCTGTAAGTGATTTACAATAACGGAAATATTTGACCTGCCCACAAACTGGGAGTACTGTTTTATTGAACTAAACCCAGGGCTAGATGAAAAATTCGAAACGACTTGTTCATAAACATAACCGTCAAGGTAAGGTAAGGTAAGGTAATGTCCTGTTCGCAAAATTATTTTATATCGAGCGCATTGGTCTACAGTGGGTAATCAGAAGTCCAAATTCACTTTTTTTTTCTCATACAAAATATTCACACTTCATCACCCAATCAACCTCATACTGTTCGATATGAATTCAATCTGTATTTTCACAGTGAATGAAAATTTAGTAGAAATGAATGCGGTGTTGTGCTGATGTATAGAATGAAAGTTTCATTTTAGATTTTTTGAGATTTTCATTATATTACGTTCCCCAGTACGATTGTTCATTGTTTTATTAAATATACAGAAAAAATCCTTGTCACAAGAATGCACAAATTTGTTGTGAAAATTTCGCAACATTTACAATTGCATCTCGATTGTTGTGCCGTTAGTTGACCATTAAGTGTCTTACGAAAGAAAACGAGTAAAATGAACTATTATCAAAGTGCCAGTACAGTAAAAAGACCATCACCTGCATCAACTGATATTAGAAAATCGTACAAAAACCACATTTAAATTATATTAATGACATTTAGAATAGTTCTAACAATAACAAAGGTAACAAAAAGCCACAAAAGTAAGACTCACCTGATACGAAACCCAGTAAATTCGTAAAGGTGCCCATGGACATGGAATTGAATGAAGCAATTCAAAAAATCTTTAGCAAACATTGAAAAATCGCACGGAAATAAAAAGCTATATCGAAGCGAGTGAACCTAGACTTCTTATGAAAATCAAAAAAAAGAGCCCTGTATTTAACTTGAAAACAGAAAACGAAATAATAAAAAAAAAGTAGAACAACTCAAAAAAGCACAAAACAAAAAGGATATTTCGATATTTGGTCTCATCAAAAAAAGGGGGGAAAATCACACCAGAACATCTGTGCAGAGATATCAAGGATCTTGTCGGAGTGGATCTGAAAGAAAGTGACCGTGGAGACGTATACTCACTGGAAACTACAAGAAAATGTCCAATGTACAATGAGTTCATTTCTTTTCCCAAGAAAAAAGTGGTCCTAAAAACTGCAACGAGTTTAAAGGTATCGAAGATCTAGAAAAAATAACAACTCAGAAAACAAATCCAATAATGCACTACCTACCCCAACTATTGAACTCGCAATTCACACTTTTCCTGAGCATACAGAAGACCCAAGAACGTCAAAAATCACAACAAGCCAGAAACCATAACATCTCAGCCAGACCCAAGAACTAATACAAGAGAAACCCAGAACACGGTAGGCCAATATATAAGAAGAATAAGAGGAATTAATAGTGTAAATAAGATTATTGAAACTCCCATTCATTTTCAATTTCAATATATCATTTTGATGTATAAATTGGTTTATTGAGAATATATTATCGAATTACATCTATTATTAAATAAAATACTTTTCCACAAAAAACACATACTAGCCACTGGCATGGAAAAACTTATGAGACACTGTAACTATAAATCAATGAATATCCTTGAATCAAATGACATAAAGGATCTGAACAACATTATAACTGGAAAACTCAAATATAATCCTCAAAATATTCCATGAAAACATTAGGAGTATTGAAAATATTATCAGGTCAGCTCACTACGGACTCAGATTTGATTGTTCTGACAGAAATATTCAATATTTTTGTATGTAAAGAGATATACAATCTAGATGGCCATTAACCGTTGTATAGTGGAGAAGACGATAAAAAAACAATGGAGTCATCATGTATGTAAAAAATAAAATTAAGTACATTTTTTCTGATTGATTAGACCGTTACTTGATGAAGATCCATAGTAATTTCAAAAACTACATTCCACAAACTTTATTTGAAAAATATATCACAACTTGTTTCGCTAGCACAGTAGCTTTATCAAATTATTTGTGATAAAGTTATATTAAAATCATTTGATAAAGCTCTTGTGCTAGCGAAACATGTGGTATATTTTTCAAATAAAGTTCGTGGAGATC
The DNA here is from genome assembly GCA_015342065.1 of Leptinotarsa undecemlineata. NCBI lineage: Eukaryota > Metazoa > Arthropoda > Insecta > Coleoptera > Chrysomelidae > Leptinotarsa > Leptinotarsa undecemlineata. The sequence goes on along the minus strand of WOGP01001060.1, from coordinate 4,901 downwards.
AAATCCAGAGGTGTAGTTTTTGAAATTGGGTAAAAAAATCATAAATATCGCTAAATACAAACCGAATTGAATATTGAAAATAATTCTACCTTGATAACGGCATTATATTCACATTACAAATCCGAAAGATTTTGTTACACATATTCAAGAATACTTAGAGAACACAAACAATTATAATTCGGAAAATCACATTATTATGGGAGATATGAATTTAGATATGAACAAAGAAACAGAAATACTTTACAATTACATACATATCATGAGCGAATATAACTTCATCTCAATGAATAAACAAAAATACAAGAATACAAGGTTAGTCAAAAATATGCAGCGGTCACATATTTTCAAGATCATGTAAATCTGTAAACGATAAAATATTTATCTCTGCAGATTGCCAAACAGGCGTAACAGATCATAAAAGTATCATATCAGGAATATCGAATGAAAAAAAATTATCAACAATAAACCGTATAAGGAAAAAATACGTCCAATATGAACAAGTAAGGCAGAATATCAGAGAACACGATTGTACCTATTACACCAATCTACAAACTACTGAAGAGCAAGCGGATTATTCAACTGAGACTATTAGCAGAATGGTAAAACAGAATACGCGAAGCAAACGAATACGAAGAGAAGAAACTTGAAGAAAGAATCGGATCACAGATTCAATTAATCATATCAACACATTACATGGAGAATACAAAGGAGATATATACATAACATCACGAAAAGAAAGAAATACACAGAATATAGGGCTTATACAAACAAACTAATAAAATCGGCAAAGCTGAGGTTCTATCAGCATGAAGTATGAAACAGCCAAAACATAAATAAAACAACTGTGAGAAATAGTCAACAACATCAACATACCTGAAATAAATACTTAGGGAAAGTGGAAAAATAACGAAAGATGACAAAACAAAAGCAGAACTGTTCAAAAGTTTTTTGTAAATGTGGGAAAACAACTCGCCGAAAAAATAATTAAACCTACTACAGAAATTCCAAAACAAGCTGTGAACACACATTGATTTTTTCTCAAACCGGTCACTGAAATCATGGAAATAATAATATCCTAAAAAATAAAAAAATCACTAGGATATGATAATATCAGAGCGGAAGAATTCAAAGAGATAGCTTTAGAAATCACATCCCATCTAACAACTCTCATAAATAATATATTCGAAACATCCCAATACCCAAACACATTCAAAAAATCAATTGTTACTCCTATGCTCACAAGACGAAATCCGCAATTAATCAACAACTATAGGCTAATATCGCTAATATCAAGCTTCAGCAAGATATTTGAAAAATCAGTCAACGCTAGGATAATGCAGTACTTCAAAAAATATAGACTGATTTTCTGCAAACAATATGGTATTAAGAGAGGTTTCTCAACAAACAATGAAATAGGTGCCCTGGTAGGTGAAATAAACGATCATATAGATAACAAACGTCCTGCATCATCTGTATTTTTGGACTTAGCAAAGGCCTTTGATACTGTTCACCATGTCCAGTTGGTGGAGGCATTGGAGTATTCAGAAATACGAGGGGAACCTTTACAACTTTTCAGATGTTATTTGGTTGGTATGAAAACAAATGATTGAAATAAATAAAACTGTCAGCTCACAAAAGGAAATTTTCTATGGTATACTTCAGTAAACTGTGATTGGACCCATGCTCTTCTAAATAAATACTAACAGCCTTTTTGAGGTGTATTCCAATATGAATGATGGAGATGCTGCTGCAGCAGTGTTTTGTGACCTCACAAATGCGTTTTACGGCGTTGATCATAAAATACTGCTACGTGAGCAGAATATCTACGGATGTAGAGTGATCAATACAAATTGGTATTGGAGATAGCAAGTCGATAATCATCACAGAGTGTAAAATAGTGAATAAAGACCATAAAAATTCTTTGAAGTGACATAGGTGAAAGTCTAGTTCATCGTGGATACTCATAGCTGTTAACAAATAAAGACCGGAGCTCCATACCACCAATGGTCGATTTGCATTGTCTGGAATATTTGTAACATAACAATTTTGTGACATCCCTGCTAGTATTTTTGAATAGTAGACATACGATATTATATAATCTTCGAAAAACATAGACAACAACAGATGAAAAATCAAGTGACAGAATATATTCGAAGCAATGTCGCTAAGGTTGACAAGGTCTCAGAATATATCCCAGAATGCTTCTCAAAATGCAGTGAAGGTCCCGAAAACTACCTCACAAACAAAAAAAATGTGTAATGGATACAAGCCGTATACCGAGTGACGAAGATGCATTTCTTAAACTGAATAAGGAAATAGAGCATTTGCGGATGGCACTGGAATTGAAGGATAGGGAAGATTCTGATAGGATAGAACACTACGAAAAAGAAATACAAATTCTAAAAAGAGATAATGAAGAGAAGGAAAAGTATATTAAAGAACTCAAGAGAAGAAGCAAAGATTTTGAAGACGAAGTCTGTGAAGCAGAAGATAGTTTTATACTCGAGTCCCAAAAATACCAACAAACAATAAGTGAACTCAATGAAGAAATAAGCAAAATGAGAGAAAACACATATTTACTACAAGTAATAAATGAGGAAAACGAATCAAAAGTGAGGAAACTTGAAGAGGACATAAAAGAACTAACCGAAATGCGGAAAAATATGTTGACTTCTATCGAAGTTTTGACAAAGGAAAATGATTTATATTCCGATGAAGTAGAGAAAATTAAGAATGAATTCCACATGTTTAAAATGGAATCACTTGAACAACAGAAACCCGAGAAAGTAAACGAAGGATATGGAAAGATAACAACGAAAGAAAAAGAAGAAATGAAGAAAAACCAGTACGAGGATAAAATCCAAAAAAATTTGAAACTCAAAAATAAGTGTGATCAAGAAAAATATACCGCCAGAAAAGTACTTCTAGTGTGTGATCAATTCGGTTTGAAGATAGCATCAATGTTGCAGGCAAGACTACAAACTCCTCCGACAAAAATTAATATTAATATTCAAGCAATTGTCAAGCCAAATGCTCTCCTCAAAAATGTTATCGTAGATATAAGTAACTTAGCTAGGGATTTTACACTAAATGATTTTATAATAATAATTGCCGGTTCAAATGATTATAAAGCAAGAAAGCACCCTTCCTTCCGAGATTTGAATGAGAAAATTAAAAGTTGCGGCCATACAAATATAGTTTTGGCTGGTGTGCCATATGTCGAATCTCTTGGGAAGATCAACAATTTGATTAAAAAATTCAATGACAAACTGAGTAATTACGCTGCCAAATTGAACTGCTACATGGAAGGTCAAGTCTTATTCTTGAACACCAACGATTGTCATTATAGCTTAAGGAAACGAGAGATAATTGATAATCTAATCGATTTAATTGTATTACAATCTAATTTTTTACCTAAGAACCTAATTTTTGTAAAACCGTCTGATAATTCCGAGCTCACTTGTATCGATGAGCAGTCTCTTGAGTTAGAGAGGGATCCATGCACTTCTCTTTCGGAAGAAACTGATTCTCAGAATTTTTTATATCCCAAACTATCCCAAATTCATCATCTGTAGCTTACCTTCCGAAATGCAAATTCCCGACACGACACCTCGCACCGACTGACTCGATGACTCACTGTAGTAACTCAAACTACAAGAGGAACGTACGTATCCTAAGCCTCAATATCCAGTGTTTATCGAATAAATTGAACCTTATTGAACCACTACTATACCAGTATGACCCAACATGTTTATGTTTTTGTGAACACTGGTTGACAAAAAATGAACAAATCGAAAACATCCATATTAACAATTATACCGTTGTAAGTAGCTTTCATAGGCGGCATCACACACATGGAGGCTCTATCATATTTGTAAGAAATAATCTAGTCTCGTATTCTGAATCAGTAGGTTTTTTAAATAATTATTCCATTGAAAATATAATCGAATGCTCTGCAATATCAATCAATAAAAAATGTTGCGTGGTGAATATATACAGGCCACCAGGCGGTGATCTACAAATTTTTTATGATCAGCTATCCCAGCTACTAACGAAGGCATTCAGCTCTTTCACCTATTTGATGCTCTGTGGAGATCTTAACATCGATATGAAAGGAAGAAAAATTGAATCGAGAATCCTAACTGATATTTTCAGCTCCTTCGGAATGTCATCTATGATTAATAATTACACTAGAATTTTTACTATCAATAACAAAACTAGTTTTTCATGTATTGATGTTGTTGTTACTAGTCACCCTGAACTAACCAAAGTAATTAACTTTGATCCAGGTCTATCTGACCATCACGCTCAAATAACTGATATTACTCTTCATATTGATATTGAGAATAAAATTGAAATAGAAAACCCGTACTATACCTACCGTAGCTTCGATGACGCCTCTGTAAATGAATTCTGTTTTCACCTTGAGAAGACAATGCGCAATATGCCATCCACTAACATGAGCAATGTAGATGAGACCTACGAACTCTTCTTAGGAAATTTTTTATGGTGCTTTGATTTAGCCTTCTCAAAAAAAAGGAAGGTAGCTAAAAATCGAAACTTTTCGGATAAAATAATCTTATCAGACAAATTGAAAAAGGACTTAGAAAATCTAAAACACTTAGACTGGTTAAGGAAAAGAACTGATGATATTGAAATTAAAACTCACTATATAAAAATGAAAAAAGAAGTGGATAAAAATATTAAAAAAGAAAAACGCGAATTCTACGACAACAAAATAAAAAAATCCAGCAATAAATCCAAAGCAATCTGGACTATCACAAATAATATTACAGGGAAATCCAAAAAACAGAAACAATTAGAAATCTCTTATGAAGGTCATTTAACCACGGATCCAAAGATTATCGCAGATCTATTTGGCAACTACCTATCCACTGTTA
>WOGP01001059.1:3780-20564 GCA_015342065.1 Leptinotarsa undecemlineata | reverse complement strand
AAATACATTTTTGTTAGAGCAGACAAATTTGTGAAATTTCTACAATTTCTTACAATAAAGCCGTATGCACGATATGCTGCATTTACTGTACGACTAATGTGTATGTTAAAGGTGAGCTGCGCATCAAAATAAATTCCCAGATCTTTTATCTCGTCAGTAGCTGCAGTTCTACATTATCTATTGAGTATGCATAGTGAAGACTATTACTTTTCCTAGTAAATGTCATTGCTTTACATTTGGATATATTCACTGGGATTTTATTTTTGATACACCACCTATGAAAAATATTCAACTGGGTCTGCAAATAACTGCAATCATTTAAAAAAGTGACGGCATTCGAGAGATGTACACAGGTCATTTATGTACAGCAAGAACAACAGTGGGCCTAAATTAGATCCCTGTGGTACACCCCTAGTTGCCGTATACACTTCCGATTTGTAACCATTGTATTGAACAAACTGTTTACGGTTGACTAAATATGATTCCAAAAGTGCTATATACATTTTGTATATCTGTTGAAATAACGTTTATTTTATGATAGCTCATTGTTTTTGAGTTGTTTTTGTTTGTTGATTAGTTTTGCCCATAATCGAAGACAATTTTTAGCTTTTAACACAGAAATGAACACATTATTTGTGTGAGATATACCGAGTAGCAAAGAAGTCGGCAGCGATAAGCTGGACCAACACCGTACGTCATTGATTTTATCAACAAATTGTTCATGTTAAAGGCCAGTTACACATAGTCGTTCGGTTCGAATCCGGCCGATTCTATAAATTGGCGAAGATCGGATCGGCATCCATAGTCTCACATTCATTAACAGCCATCAGATAGGGTGCTCGATATTGAGGTTCGCTTAACTCGTGCCTGCTGTTCGTATTCGCGTTTTTCAGAATTCCTGGAATTAATTGCGCTCCTGTGGCACTGACAGACGGACAGAGCCCCGATAAGGAAGTTACTCGGCTAAGAGGCGGCCACACCAGATAGCCGTAGTGAGGCGTAAATATGCGCAGAGGCGCACCGGTATGTGTGAGTACTGTCACAGGAAAATAATGATTGATTTCATAAGATATGGCGGCGAAGAAATGATTTTATATTCAAGTAACACTTTGTTGTGAGATTTTCACTGAAATGTTTACTTATTCGCAACAAGTGTTTCACTTTAAACTAGCTTCCTTGGGCCAATATATTTCTACATACCTAATGAAATTGAAATCTACGGATTTAGAGATGCCATCTTCTTGTGATTTAATTAATGTCTGTCAGATCTTCAGATAAAATGAGCATTAAATGCGGAGTACCTCAGGGATCTGTTCTAGGCCCTTTGCTATTTTTATTATGTTCGAATGATCTGGCACATATATTGATTGAAGGAAAATTCACAAGTTTTGCTGACCAAATATCTATACTTTGCCATTAAAAATTAAGTTGGAACATGATATAGGCAAAGTCACTTCAAGTAACTTGAAAATGGCCTAATAAGCCGAAACCGGTCGTAACGAATAAATAAACACCGTAGAAACACGACAAAAGTATTTTCTTTATTCTATATTCAACATGAATTTCTACAAAATAAATAAGTCATCAATCGAACGAGTTTTTGAAGTGTGCGTGAACCATATTTATATTTTGTGTTAATTTTTGACCTTTATTTCACTGTTAAATTTCAGATTGTTTCAGTTCTTAAGCCTGCTTTCTCAACAAAACCTAAACTTTGATGACAATAAAGTATTTCTCACTCTGACTCAGACTAATTCAAGAAACTATTCATGTGTTCTTTGACTCTTTGGGAATATGTTCTCTCCGTTTGGATAATATAGTTTTTGGCAGGAACCACAACAGTGGTATACGCCTAGACTGCGAGAACGAAGGTAACATCTGAAGAACAAAGATCTATCAGCCTAGGTTGTCTTATCCGTAATGATAATTTCGCATTTTCATCTCCCACATTTTCCCTACGAGCCGCTCATGTGCACGGCAGTAGCAACTCGTGAGATACGGCTAGTCACCGAGAATACCTTATACGAGAAATATGCGTCCAAATGAAAGACAATAGCACATAAATTCTCCTCTTGCCACTATTGGACGGACATGCCGTATTGTTGTAGAGTTTAGGAGACCAGCAGCCCAGAAATCTTGAGCTCCTGAACTTTACGGGCATGATACAGAAGTGAGACGGAGTACACCTGTGCTGCAAATATTGCGAATTGCAAAGTTTATATTATATGCGATGTAGCGGAAGGTTTTTACATTCTCGATGACTAAAGGTGGTTACTAAAATATACGATAATGGGGAGTCTGCGATATTTGTGAATATATGAATGCCAACTGAATATTTTCTTGTTCTTGAATTTAAAATTTTTCATTGTAAGGTAAATAAAGTCATTTTTATTATCATTACTCTTCGAACTTAACTTAAAAAGAAACACTTTTACGTTATTTTTGTTCGAATAATTAACAAGCAATCGTTGAATTGGTAGTTTCAGGGTTAATATTTTGGAGGTAGATACAACAGAAAAAATATTGATTATACACAGTACAATGATGAAATGATAAAACAATACGAATAAATAAATTGCAATTCAGTTGTTGGATTCTTAGTGAGCCTATAAACGTGTATAATTGGAAATATTCAAATACAGCACGTTTTATGGAATGTAACTTCACATCTAGCGTAATGCAGATTCAAATGTAACATATGAAAATAATAATTCGAAAGATCATATATTTATGAATAACAAATTCATGATCAAACATATGGATATCTTGACCAAGATTTTTCACACACCAAACGGGAAGAACATTTTTCAAACAGAAGAAAACACCCAAAATTATTTTACATCGCAACAATGAATTCAATACGATCCATACATCGAGCAATTTACAGATTTCACTGAATATAATTAATACGTAATGATTCGGAAAACGGAATATTCAATATTCGTATCGAGTTGTTTTATTTTCACAATTCAATTCAAAAATTCAATTAGCGACTAGCTTCGCACGAGCAGCATATATGCCTACATTTTTATCTGTCTTAGTGTCACATTAGCTTGTATCTAAATGGAAATCATCTTTGACAAAACTTATGAAAGTAACGATCGATCCTAAAGCATGAAAACAAAAAAAAATGCCACCTCAACCTTCAGAGTAATTCGCTCAGTAATACGAAACCAACGCAATTGCACTCTTTCTTCATCACGCGTGTCACATCAGTATGTCAGGTCGCTCCAAGTTATTTTGTTACACGATAGTTTAAATTTGCAACATTAGATGATAATTTTTTTCGTGAGATGTGAGGGCTATTACGTATTCAATTTAATAAGCTTTCCAATAGCCACATTATATGTGGCCATTTTAAACTTTAATGTTGGTATTGTACGCTATATCTAAGAGTTAGGCATATAACATAGCGAACTGTACTGTAGATCTATAAAAAAACAATGTGGTGAATTGTTTTGTTATACTTATTTCAAAAGGATCAGGCAGCATTTTCTATTACAGCTCCCCGGCTTTGCACGGAGAGCACCACCTTCTCGACTTCCTACGAATAACATAGTTTACAACCAATATACACACAGTATTGAAAAATTATACAAATAAACCCAGCTCTTGCATTAATTCCTTCATTGCTGAAAAGTATATGGATATGCGTTCGATTGTTTATGATTTTATTACACACAGACAAACGGACGCAGCGAGTGTCCTTTGATTCATAATATATACTGATGGTGATAATGTTTTCGGTGAAAGATTGGTAATGGTTCAATGGAAAATAGAGCTCAGTGAAACATTGAAAAAATAAAAGATGTTTAGAGAGTGGACAACTCAAAAATGAGAAAATCATTTAAAGTATTACTCTTAGACACAGTATGTATCGGTAAGTAATGAATTCATCGACTTATAATTGTTAGAACCTGCTGACAGAGTTTTTAGTATTCGAAGAGTCTATTGAACAAAGAACTATGAACCTCTACATTTCAAACAATGAAGAAAGAGCTGTTGCTTTTCAAAATACTAAGAGTCTGACACACTATGATGAGATATCACCTGTAAACGTGATCGATTCCTCTTGATCTGAAGTACAAAATAAAATTTAGGACAATTTGTGGCAGGTAAATACATCTGAGTGGAACGAGCACCATCATCCTAATAGTTCTGAATAATGTCCTTGATCAAATAGAAAAATTCCTCATTTCTGAAAAATTTGTGGATTTGCCACGGTTCAATGTTCCAAGTCAGAAGAAACAGAACTGAGATTCATCAGACATTTTGCGATTTATTTTTTTGAGAAACAAGCACATGGTTATGTACCTATCAATATGAGTCGATTTCATTCAAACTGTTAGTTCAAATTTTGAGTTCACTCGTAGGTTTATTTCAAAGGTTTATTACAATTTGATTCCTTTGTCAAATACAGTACCGGCGCGATTTTAATAAATTTAATACCTAATTGAGATTACCCATAAAACAAGATATTTCCTAATTAGTCGAGAACAAAAGCTAAAAGTCTTCTTCTACGATTATGAAGAAAGCCATTTCGAAGTGGAAACTTGGATTTCAAAGTCTGGTTTCACGCGAATGACACTCGTTAGGTGTTCACTGAACCACTGAAAAATAAAAATGTTTTCGTATCATACAGGAAACATTAATTAAGAGAGGAAATACTGCATGATATCGTCGCCTTCTGAAAGCGATTATACTAATTCGTTTCCTACCGACAGACAGGTGAGAGATGGAATGACTAGTCTTTCTCACTTGATTCAACAACAATCCTAGTACACATGAAACAGGATCAAATCTATGCAGAGTCAAACTGGCCCAATGTACTAGTAATCATCCTCGAAACGGACATGAGCCAGTGGTTCAAAGAAAATAAAAAGGGAACATATTATAATTTATCTTTCTATTTATTAATTTTCTCACGAAACCTGCATACATATTAATTCATTTATTCATTTCATTCACACGCCACACAGATTTATATAGGATTTATACAGCAACAAAGAAATACAGAAACATACGAAATGAACAAACTATAAACAGGTATACTTTCATCCATCTTCAAAGAAATTATGTATGAGAAATATTTGCTTCGTTTGAAAGACCTATTGATGCCATTATCTGTAGAAAACGAGTTTAAAATCCTTCAAATATTCCCTACGGTTTGTGGCTTATTCGCATATACTTGCGATTGAAAACACACCAAAAAAAAAATTATAACGGGTTCAAATCGGACGGTCGCGGTGACCAGTTTACCTCCACGTGTGATGATCGTGCCCCCAAATCGCTTTTGCAAAATATGCAGTATGCTTGTGCAATCATGTGTTGTTGGTGTCTAAATCATCCAGTTTAGGCCAAAAAAAAGTTGCTGCTTATCAACTTAGGAACCCGCCTGCCGAAAATCCGTTCCAAACAATGACTTTTTCGGGATTCAATGTATCATTGGACGCTCTTGGATTTCATGTGGATTGGTGTCATTCCAAATTCGGCAATTTTGTTTGTTCGCGTATCCATTTATCCAGAAATGGGCCTTATCATCGAACATGATTTTTAATGAGAATTAGTGTCAGTTGCAAATTGCTCCAGATCCCATTCAGCGTGTTACAGTATAATTTCTCTTAGAGTGGTTGTTTGTCTGTTTCGCATATTCGATAATATATCAAGGTCATTGTTCTGCCAAGTTCTCGATGTTTCGTCAACTTTAAATATCGGTCCGCATCAAGCACCGACAATTAGCTGCAAAATTCTGTCTGTTTTTCCGTTAGGTGTAATATTCTCATGAGTGGGACAAAGAAGTTCAACAATTATATTAATTATTTTGATTCGTGAACGGGAGCCTAGACCCTTTCCAACATTTTAAATTTGAATCAGTAGTAAAAGATTTCAGACAGGAACACAGTGTATTTATTTAGTGAGTGTGAAAATACGAGTTCTGGATTATTTTTCATTCATATTACTCACTATTGGGGATTGAATTGCCGTGTTCCATTTTTAACAACTAGTGTTGTGAGCTTAGTTGTTATTACCTCTTTTAAAGGGGATACAAAACTGAAATCAGACTCTAAGGCCACCCTTCGTCAAAGGTATGGATAAAATAGTTCATAAAGTATTCTAGAGTCATAGTTTTTTCTCTATCGTCTAGACCGTTTTCGTTTTATGCAGTTGGATATCGTAATACAGGAATTTCTGAAATTCGAAAGCCTGACAGTTTCGCTACTTCCTGACACCCAATTTCGTCACCAGCCTAGTTATTTGAAGTTATTTTTGAGCTAACTTGTTCAACTATATAAACAAATTAGACTTGTTTCAACCTCTAGTACGTACAGGGCTAGGTATTATTATATTATAAAGTGAGTTTGTAAAGTCACGTAATATAGACGTTTTTTTTCTCTCCGAAGAAAAAGGTGGCATTAAGAACTACATAGGAAATACGTACCCCCCGTCCGACTGAACTAATCAGTGCTCTACCATCTCGAATACTGGCTTTCGGTTGAGCAATATAAAATTTTGATATGGTTTCAAGCTTCAGAGTAACAACTAATAAAACTCTTATACATTATATAAAGACTTCTTCTGAGCCAGGAAAAATACCGTAACAAGCAAACAAACACCACGTGTGTTTGTTTGTTACGGTCAATTCATAAGTCATTTTCAGTTTTGATCAATATAAGTGACTCAGAAACCTTTTGTTAGATTCGCCTGTCAATTATTCTGGAAAGAAACGGGAAAAACAAAAAATAGACCACAAGCATAAGAAAGTGGAAATAACTGAATTCATTTATTTGAGTTATTTTGATGACACTGAACCGACTGGTCCATGAATTCAAAAAATGCAAATGGTGACTTTGAGCTCTTCGAAAAACGACTGTCAGTCCGACACTGCAACAAATAATCCATCTTTCTAACGTATAGAGATCAAACCACACATTATATGCTCACAACAATACGTCCCAACAACGTGACAAGTGAAGTCCTTTTCAATCATGAGATATCGCTTTGTGCGTGAAGTCCATCGCAATTATACCAGTAGATTTCCACTTAATAATTAAATACAATTCAATCAATCATCGCGGTTGTTTCACGGCCACCTGAGATCAATCATCTTTATACTTGACAATCCCTAACAGCGGACTTTTACCTGCCAGCGCTGAACAATAATTATGAAAGGACCAGCAAGTCATGTCTGACGAGTATGCAGACAGACGTGGCTTGTCGCGTTCCCAAACATATAACCCGTCAATCATCGGATATCATGTTTGGATTCTGTTAATCATGCCCCAACCTTCACAGACAGTGGCGTGGGTGTAATTTATTCCTTCGATGAATTGAAACAACGACAATCAATGCATATCGAATAGGTATAAACTGCACATACTCTTGATAATTTCTGATTTTGTAGAGTAGTTTCAAGTCAATGGTCGTATAGTCAAAGTAAACGATAATGTGCACTATTAAAGTTGGCGGCAGTCTCAAAGGCCAAAAAACCGATACATAGACATGAACCGGCTGCGAACTAATCCACGTGGACTGTACAATTAGCGGTTTGTATTGAATAACCGTATTGGATAACCCAGTTTTATGATTGGCTGAAGTCATTTTCCGGTTACGAAAAGAAATCGGGAATGTTATCGGCGTCGTGTTCTGTTCAGGAACTGATCGCGATTTGACTGTTGAAATTCGATATTGGTGCAGTTATAATTACTTAAAATTGTTGTTATCTGTTGAAAACGTGGCGTCCTTGGACAAGTACTAATAGTAATAACGAGTGTGATAACAATGCAGACTTTTTCCAGTGTAGTGATTCCAATAGCGATGGTGAACAATGCGAAAAAGTGTGAATAAGATATTTGAATATTGAAACACAGAGATCATGTTTCAATGTATATAAGAATATACATCTCAAGTTTGGTTTCCAGGAAAACAAACTATACAAGCAACATCAAATTTGACCGAAATTCCTTTCTCAACTGTACGTAAGATAGTCAAAAACAACCCTTATGAACGGAAGATGCATTGTGATAGAGGATAACCAAAATATTCATATGTTCGTGTAATAAAATCATTGAAAAAAAGAATATACGACTGTTTCACCAGAAATGAGATTCCTACAACTGAAATCATAAGGAATGAATTAAATACTTTTGGCAATAACGTGAGCTGCTGTGACAAAACTTTTCAGAATTGAATAAAGAAACTATGATTTAGATTCAAAATTATAAACAAACGTCAAGCAGTTATGGAAAACAGATGAATAGTGGAATTGCGTAACAAATACTCAGAACAAATAACTTAATATAGGCAAGAACAACGAAAAATTTTCTATTTGGACGAAACTTGGTACGACACTCACGACACATTTACGAAAGAGTGGACTGATGGTTCGAAAAAGTGTACGCCTTACATGCCTGCAAACAAATGATCGCGACTAATCATTGTGCATTGCGGAGGAAGTAAAGGATGAATTCCGAGTTCTTTGAAATTGTGTGGAAAAAAACTTGAGGACTATCATAAGAATATGGAAGCTCACGTTTTCGAGGAATGGTTTGAAAACACAATGATCCCAAATTTGGATGCGAATAGTGTAATAGTTCTTAATAACGCTTTCTATCATTCGCAATAGCTCATCAAAGTACCGAATAAAATTCGAGGAAAGATGAAATACAAAGTGTTTTAGTGGAAAAAAATTTGTATTTTGAAGATTAGTATATGTGATTCTTATATCATCAGAAATGATTATTGGATAATGAAATCTGTTAGGTCCCTAACTATATTATTAGAGGAGAGCTGTTGAAAGGTAGGTTGCACTATATCGTTTACTTGAACTATTACACAAATAGGTATCTCATAGTCAACCATCTTAGCAATGCTAATTATATGATGACTTCTCGAAAACTGAAATTATGTACAAGAAGAGTGTAGCAAATAGTTATGTCACAATGTCTCAAAAACATACTCGCCTTTGGCTCTGTTATAATTTACAGTAACCAATAGTAACTGAATTTTCTTCTATCTTTAGCTATCTAACTGGATCCATTATCTACTTTATCATGATCTATCTTGAGCCTTTTGTTTTCACTATTGGTAGAGTTTGAAACTGCCAGAATAACCGGAATCATATTAAAACATATTCTTCATTGAGTTTTCTGTGAGGATATTCTTTAAAATCAGCTCCTCAACTAGAAACAGGTAGGTCCTGGTCATTCCCGGACACAAATTTTTTAATTGAAAAGGCAACATTTTCAAGATAGATTAGTGTTACCAGTTAGAACTTCCAATAGATTTGAAATCTATGAGAGAAACAAATGACACTGAAATTAATAGCTAACATATCAATTATATTAGGTAATAATTACACTATACAATAGAACGAATGCAATAGTCTGGGTGAAAAATGAAAATGACCACAGAGTGAAAAAAAAAGAAAAAATAAGCAAAACATTGACAAGAAATGAAAAATAAGTATAAAGATTAAAAGATTCTAAACCAAGTTACGTCACGACGTTTCGATTGTTAGTATCCACAATCGTCTTCGGGTGATGACTGGACTATTCCTCTGACAAATTACTATTTATACGTCGTTCGAGCGCTTTCACCTACCAGCTCTTCTCTCTCTCTCTCTCTCTCTCTCCCTCTCTGCATCACCGGTTAGCGGGAGTTGTCCGTTTAGGGTGAGTTGACCGTTTTTCCGCTTTATTAGAGGTTTTCATATGTTGCATACCCCTACCTTGGGTGAAATTATCGTTGTACAATATATATCAGCATCTTTGAACTTCCTCTTAAACCAGTGTTCCTCCCTGTGAATGATCTCAGCTTGGAACCACATGATATTATGGTAATTAATCTAAACATGCTCTGCTATTCCCGATTTGCTGGTTTTCCCTCGCTGTGTGTTTCTATTGTGTTTTTTGTTTCTTTTTATCTATGGTTATTTCCATTTTTTATCTTGATTATTTTATTGGTTCTATAGTATATTGTATTTATTGCCTAATATAATCAATATGTTAGCTATTCATTTCAATTTTATCTGTTTTTCCGTAGATTTCGATCCATATTAGACTATGGAAGTTCGAACTAGTGAAATTCTACAATGAAAACTCTACAGGGATTATTAGATCATATACAGGAGTTTCTTTCAGTTTCATTTACTATAGCTTTCTCAGGCGAGTTCACACTAACGGCTGAAGAAGTTATTGTATGGTGAAACAAGTGTTGTGGTTTTTTAAACTATTCAGTAAAAATCTGGGGATGTTAAGACAAGTGATATTCGAATACGTTATGGATTTCCATCCATTCATATATCCGTCACATTTTTTAAAGAAAATATCTATAATCCATATGTGTAAATCAATCCTTTTCAGATACATTTTCTCATTTGGCAGCACTGTATACCACGCTAATTTTCTTCGTGATTGCGAGAGGTATAGTTTTGTATTCACCTGTCTGCGTTTGCTGAAATAACCGATTCAACTGTCAGTCAGACCGAGCCACAATGAGACCTGTCACTCACTCATCTCTTTCGTCTCTCACAGCGCCCTTCCATCAAGCTTTGTTCGTCTGCTTGTCTCCTTATTATGGAGAGCTTCCTTTTTCGCCTCTATTCGTGATACTCGTCAACTGTCTATTTCATACTGGACTGTTGTTATTTTTTTGTTTCGGAAGCAATTCTTTTCGAGACGGAGTTCTGATACATCTTTGTTGGTAGTCGAGCGTTTTTATTTTTAATGATAGATTTGCATCGAGTTTGGCAACAAATCGGAGGTGGATCTGAATATTATGAATTATTCTGTTTGATGTCGGGTCGACAACTATATTGTTCGCAGAGGCATTAATGCAGTTTCATTTAGAAGTGGTTTTGAACAGTCTTCATGATTGATTATGAAGTTTAGATGTCACAGGAAAAGTAAATTAATTTAACATCGTATTGAAACTTCAGTAGAAATAACTATTCGAGAAATAGGGATAAAATATCAAGTGGACAGCTTGATTCTGTTAATATTTTGGCGAAGGAACTTTCTAGAAAACCATCAAAGTTACATGTGATGGACTATGTATAGTGAAACGCATGTATCGGTTTTGTAAACTTTCCGTATAAATTTCATAATGAAGTGTGGATATATTAAAGTTATAGAGATTTCTAAAAAAGCTCCTATACAAATACAAAAATCGAGTACAATCCAAAGAGAATACAAAAAAAAGCTGTTTTGAAAGTGAAAAACTGATCTACACACGGGCTGAAAAGTCCCGGACCTAAGAAAAAAAAAGTTTTTTTTTCAATATTTGCTTTATTTATCAACATTATCTTCATCAAAAGCCGCACAATCATTCCAGCCCCTCTCTAATATTTCAGTACCACTTTTGAAGAACGATTTTCCTTTTACCTCTAAATAGACCTCTGTTTCAGCAATAATCTCTTCAATCGAGCTAAATTTCTCATCGGTGAGCATTTTTTCGGAGTCTACAAACAGCCAGTAGTAGCCGAGAGCCAAATCTCGCGAATACGGTGGATGTGGGAACAATTTGAAGGTCAAATCATATAGTTTTGCCCTTGTTTTGATTAACTTGTGACGCGATGTGATGTCTTGATGAAACAAAATTTTTTTCTTTGCCATATGCGGTCGTTTCTTTGCAATTTCGGTCTTCAAACGATCCAATGACGCTGCGTATAATATTTATTCTTGATGGTATTTCTCTTCTCAAGATAGTCGATGAATATTACACCACGCACATCCTAGAATACCGAGGCCATAGCCTTTTCAGCCGATTGTTGTGCTTCCGGGCACTTTGGACGAGGTTCATCAGTTGCAGTACGAGAAAAATGTCATGTATAGGATCGAACAAAAACTCAGATCACGAATGTCAACAGGAACAGCGCAGGAACAGTTAGCTGTCTGCTAGCTTTGAGGAAGATTGAAAATTCAATGCAATCACAAAAGTACAAAAAAACTGAAAATACATTAGATAAAATAAGATGGCATCTAGTAGGCTCATCATGTTGTACCAATTTTTGATTTCCAATCCCATGGGAATGTAGCTTGAATGGGATGTATATCGACATTTATCAGAAAGATGATTTTTGTAACTGGAGAATATCAAATTGATTCAGGGGTTGAATAAGACAAAACTGTGTTAGATAAGGCAAGACTAATTAAACAATGAAACTTTCGAGTCGGTGAAGCTATGCCAATTATTTTACGACAGATTCCATCACATTCATCCTCAGTAACAATTTAATAGTCAGAAAAAATAATAAGGTGATACGTAGACTTGGAACCGTTGGAGTAAAATGGATTTGAAGAGAACAGTTTCCACAAACCAAAACTAAAGCACTTTTTCTTTTTACGCATTACACTAGCCAAGTTAGCACCACAAAACGACTGAAACTAATTTCTCACAATTACATTTTGTTTATCCCGCTACCATGATAAGTTTATATGTTCACATAAAACTTCATATCGACTTCTGTCACCAATTTCTGGTGGAACTTCGACATAAATATCATATTTTCAAATTTAGCGCAATGAAGGTTTAGTTTGTTATCAAGAAATAACTGTTCTACAGTTTGTATAATTCATCTACTACACATAAGTACTGGAGTACCATTAGAGAACAGATTTCGGAAGTGAAAAGATACACGAAAAAATCATCAATGAAAATGGTGAATGAAATCGGTCCTGATACAGATCCTTGTGGTATTCCGTGGGCAATCTTCATATTATCTGATGTTTCATTATTTAATTCACTTATGACAGACGGATATTCAACAAACGGTTCTTGTCGAAATTGTGATATTTTAATTTCGCCAAAAGAAATCAAATTTCATGAGATTTAAAAATTTATCAAAGTATGAAGACCATTATTAGTATCATTATAATTTGAATTCTATCCACCTGAACAAAAATTGTGATTCCGAACACCATTATAATTGTTTGATATATCAACACTCAAACAATTGTCATAGAACCAAGCGAGAACATCCAAGTCCCAACTTGTCTGTCTTTTACAACCACTCCTTATATTTGACAGATTTACCCTACGTGAGTTAATCTCGACTTCAAGCGTATCTCTTCTCAAACAAAAGCATTAAATGTTCTTTTTTAAATAAACAACGCCGATAAAAGAACTTCAAAGTAGCGAATATATGACTTCAAAATTAGTCCCGACTAGTGTCAATAGTCAAATGTAAATACATCATTAAACGGCTTCAACAAAAGATTATGTTATAAATAGCTTAGTTAGTGAACGCAATAAAGAAAGGAGAAGATATGGCGGTAGCTATTTAACTCCATACTGTTGGGGCTACGCGTCGTATTTTATTGCCAAACATTTATGGTTAATAAATATAAATGTTTGTTTGTTGTTCGTTATTAGTACTGATTTATTTCCTATGAGAGTTGAGTAGAGCATCGTCATTGCTCATTGCTCAATGTGAATTACACTTACGGATATTTTGAGATGTGAGAAACGAACTTTATAATCACTCGAATGTATAATCATGATATATGAGTCATATCTCTAACTGTATTCATATATTACAAATCAAACTCAGTAGATATGGTATGTACACTAATTAACTTGGAAATATATCAAGTAGCTGTCTATGTTGACTACAGGCCAATTAAATCGGATATAAAAATTCAAGGAAAGCCTATCTTGTCGGTAATTTGTCATCGAGTGACTAAGTCTGTTTTATTACTCAACCCTGTCCACGAATCCAGAAACTTCTGCCTCTTTTTATTTCATTTATGTTTCTTATTGAAAATCATTCGCTTCACAGGCATGTCTCTCGAAGTTTTGTAGATATCCACATTTAAAAAAATTGATATATTATACTGTTTACCAAAAAAAATCTCACTAGTAGCATATCTATACTAACTGCACTATAATCTGATTTCCACGTTAGTGTCAAAAAGGTTATAGTCAGATATTTCTACAGTGCATTTCTTCAATGTCCCCTCCCTTTTATTTTTTGAAAGGGTCAACTCAAAAAATTGAAATTTAGGATAACTAAATGGGCGCCATCTGTGAAAAAAAATTTATGAAAAGGGGGGCCTTGTAATACACTATTTTCAAGTTCTTGATAAATACTTCACAACCCTAGAATATGAAGTCAATATCTTTACCTATTACAAAATGAGGGAACATTTATTATCGATATTTCTAAAAATACTCCTTTTTATCTACCATATGGCAATACTTACAACCCAATAAGGTTTGTTGATTTACTTTTCGTTTATAAAAAATTAGAGTGACACCAACCCTCACATTTTCCGGGAAACACATACCCAATATTCAGAAAAAAATAACGTTTAGGCAGGAATATTGGGAAACCACATTGTAAGACCTCTATTCATTGATAAAAATGTAACAGGGGAACTGTATTTGAATATGCTGGAAACTACTGTTGACCCTCTCACCAATAAAAACGTTCACCACATTACTTCAGATAATTAAAAAACTATTTGGATACTACTTTTCCCGGCCGTTCAATTGGTCGTCGAGGCCCTACAGAATGCCAGCCGGCTCGCCAGATTTGACACCTTTGGACTTTTTTTATGGGGCTATTTGAAGCAAAAGGTGTACGAAACTGAACCTGCTTCAATATTAGATAAACGGCAGAGAATAATACATATTTGTTAAGATATTGACGTTACTGTGTTCGAAAATGTTAGGTGTGAAATATAGGCAGTTCATATGTCAAGAAGTTCAAGGCAACCATTTCGAGCATCTTCTGAACTGACCTCAAGCTCATTACCTAATATTATGTAGTTAAATGTCAATGTATTCAGGCAATTATTAAAAGTTCCGCCATTTTGTAATAGTTGAAGATATTGACATTATATTCTAGGGTTGTGAAGCATTTGTCCGGAGCTTCATGTGTCACAAGACCCCCTTTCCATTTAATGCTTTTTCCACATAACGCCTAGTCGCCATCTTGAAAGTTTCATCTGTCAATTTCACTTCAAAATAAAGTATTCATGTATTAATTTCATTATCCCAAATTAAATTTTTTTAACTGACCTGTTCAAGAAATAAAAGGGGGGAACATTAAAGAAATGCACTATATGAGTGGGCTAAATCACTTTAGTATTATTTTGCTAACTAATGATTTCGAAAGAAAATGTAAATTCGGAACCGATTTCTGAAACATCTCCGAAGGAAATCTAATAAATAGTGCGCGGCACTGATTTTGCGACTTTGTTTCAGAATGTTTTTCTTAATGGTTAAAATGTTTAAATAGTATTCTGCTATTCCGGGTGAAGACAAATCACCATCAGATGTTAGAACAGTAAAACCATCAGTCAGTACATGTTTCGAACCATCATCAGCTAAGTATGAGAAAAATGTTTTCTTTTATTTAGTAAACGACGAAAGTTTATATACTAACATCAAAATCGAAAACCTGTAAATGAAAACGAATTCTAATGAAATAGATAAGAACTGAATTTAATGACAGAGAGGTGGTCTTCTTTCTTTTCCAACATCCGTGTATAAGCATCTCGATGAGAGCATAATAAATCAATAAATGTCGTATTCAATACTTCAAGAAAGTCAGAGTAGAACCATTACAAATTATTGTGAAATGAACAATTCCAAACTGCCTACTACAAACCGGCAAAACTGTAATGAATGCATTAAAGATCTATGACTGACAGGTGCATACGGCTGACATTGATTTACCGCACCGTACCAAGCATTTGGTAACAAGCAAACACAATTCTTCTATTTATTTCTCGCCGGAGATAAACTGATTCAGATAAAAGTTTAAATACACAGCAATATAATATGTTGTCAACGCTAATTTTATAATGTCTAATTTCCCACGCGTACACATCTGTTTCACTTCACGAGAGATCATGATAGACACTGAAAATCGTTTTCCTCAAGTCAACAAATTTTGTTACTCTCGGGTAGTAAGCCTCATTCAGTGAGTCTATGGTGTGAAGTATTTTCACTTATTCTTACTCTCTGTATTTTCCTTTCGACGATATTTACAAAATTGTATAGGAATTGTCAGTAATGAAATCTAATAGATTGAAAGTACACAACGTTGGTAGACCTAAACTACATACACATAGATTCGTCCAAACTATGAAAACAATGCTCTTTGACGAATTCATTGAGGTCCAATGGAAAAGTGAACAAATGTTTGGATACCGAATATAAATGTTGGTTTTTGTCTAGTATTCTCAAATACAGGTCTGAAAAATTCAGTATCAACAAGCATGACAATAAGCTTCGTTTTCCTGGGATAGATCTTTATGATCAGATTCGACCGATCTGATACTGTAATAGATGTGTCACCTTCTAACATTGTTATTAAAGACGCAATCGATGAATCCAACATACATTACAAAGAGTATTGGGCCCAGTATTCATCTCTGAAGCACACAAAATATGATGAAGTCGGAACCAGAGTATGTTGATGTTGGACCATATCATAATTTATTTCATTGAACGCTGCCAAAATGTGAATTTAGGCACGGTGGTTACAAAACCTGAAAAATGAACTACTGAATTAATATAATTTGTTCAGCTGTTTTTGAGGTTCAGTTGGGGTGGGTGTAAAATGCTGGATTTATTCAACCCTCTGCTAGGTCTGGTGGATAACGTAAGTCATCTCTAGTCTACCAATTATTTGATGATATACTTCTGATGATGATGTACAGAAGCCTAATAATGGGTCCATTCTAGTACATTTTTCTAGAAGTCTTGCCGTTCAGGTATTCAGAGGCGAGAGTGGTTACGAAAAAGGGTTTTATTATAGAAATTATAATACATTC